>CAUYSK010091912.1:0-16555 GCA_963575035.1 Avahi laniger
CCCCTCCACTTTCTGCAAGGAGAAGAGGAGAAGGCAAGGAGACAGTGGGGCTCGACATTGGGAAGTAGCCAGCGCAGCCCCATCCAGAGCTTTCTGGACCAATCGAATTGGGAAAATCATTGGCAAAATGGATGTATTAGAAGAGGAGCAAGGTGGGGTGGAGGAGGCAAGTTACCGTGGCCAACAGGCCACCACAGACTGCCTCATTTTTTTTTTTTTTGTTGCCTGACTTTTAATTTCAGGATGAAAGATGAGAAAATATGCCCAGATATTAACATTTAAGTTGCAACTTTGTCATCGTTCGCACTGGCATTTGTAGCAATCAGCTGTTGCTGCATTACTAATTCTCTCAAAGATCAGTGGCTTAAAACAATTGCACTTGCTAGTGCTCACGGTCTGCAGACTGGCCCAGAAGTTCTCCTGGACTCAGTGGGTCCAGTAGGCAGCTCTGCTGATCCTGCCTGTGCCTCCTTGTTTGCTTGGGGGTTGGCTCCTCTTTGGCTATAAACTTCCAGGGCGCCAGGGCTGTGCCAGCTAAGGGTTCTTCCTTGTGAAGTTTCTCACCCCCAGCAGGCTAGCCTGGGCCTGTTTTCAGCACAGCATCAGGGGCCCAAGACAGCAGGAGCATTGCAGGACCTCCTCAGGCCTCAGCTTTCCCTACAGGCCAATACAAGTCACAGTGCAGCCCAAATTCAAGGCGAAAAGAAGTGGACTTTACCTTCTGATGCCAGACACAGCGAGGTCACATTACAAAGGCTGTAGATACAAGGAACAGTGAAGTATTTGAGACATTTCCCACTCACTCTACAACAACATTCCTCTGTTCAAAAGCGTATATTACCAAAAACAAAATTTTCCCCTGGAACTCAATAAAGGTATTTATATTTTACTATTTTTTTAAAAGGTAGCTTGTGTGTGGACAATTCTTCACTGCTCTAATAGAACTAGAATTAGTTGAGGTTTCATCATCTCAGTGAGTGGAGTAACATAAACACGAATGATTGGGTCAAAATATAGCATTCAAACTAGGAGTCACCTGGGGCACCCGATAAAATGTAGATTCCTGGTTCCAGAAAAATCGAATTCAATAAAGGCCAGGCTAAGGCCCTGGAATCTGCTCATTAACAAGCAGCTCAGGGATGTGATGCAGGTGCTCCTGGAAACCCTACTTTGAGAAATACTGGTATAAAGTAGTGAGTGCGCGTGCACGTATGTGTGTGTGTGTGTCTGTGTACAGGACAATAATATCATCTTCATTTTACAAAATAGGAAATTAAGGCCTCTATCTGTTTAGTGACCTTGCAGAGCTGGGATTAGCACCCAAGTCTCTTGGCTCTAAACCTATGATTTGAGGGGTACAGAGAGGCCCCATTCCTCTTAAAAGCATTTCCCTAATCAGGCTTACTACAGTGTCCAAAAGTTCCCCATTATCATCCTTGGTCCCCTCTTTAATATCAGCAAGATTATCCCCAGCCCCTTCCAAACCTTGCAAGGGGTCTAGAATTACGCAGACACTGGTAAAGTAGAAATATATGAAGGGGGGGTGGGGGAGAGCACCTTAAAACCTCCTGGCCCAGAAGTCTCACCCTTTATCTTAAAGATTGTATTAGTGGCTGGCTCCCAGCTTAGTCCTGAGCAAGTGTTTTCTATCCCCTGAAGATCATGCAGTGACAAGAGAGGAGGAAGGGATGGAGAATGAGAAGGAAGGAGAACATTTCTATGATCACTGCTCTCTCTCTCTCCAGGTGGATTCCTAGTACTTCCATGATGATGACAACGATGATGATGACAATGACAGCCATCTCTGTGCCCATTTTAAACATGGGAAACAAAGGCCTACAGAGGCTGCTTCCGACCTTCGGGGATCCTGCCTCTTTTGGCCTTCTTCCTAGAAAATGATCACTTGACAAAGAGCAATCTCCAGGTTGCTTTGCTTTGGTGTGGTTCCTCAGAAGCCTAGAGCAGAAGGAAGAAGAGAAAACCAAGAAACCAACTCACTTTTCAAATAAATTAAGTCTTTAAGCTTGGTGTGAAAAGGTGACACCCGGGACACATACTCAGCTGGGAATTTGAGATGGCGCAGCCCCACTCCTACGGCCCTTCAACGCAAGCAAAATCAGGCAGACAAGATGTGCCCCTGTGCCCAGGCTCTGCAGAATTTTAAGCATTGGCATCCACCCGCCCCTCGGGCTGATGAAGAGAATAGTCCTCATCAGTTTGTTGTTGGCTGTCGTCTCTGGGTTGTTTCCTGAGGGCTCTGTGGCCATCTCAGATGGGGCATTAGTCAGGGCCCTCAAGAGAAACAGAACCAACAGGATGTGTGTGAGTATATTAAATTATTATAGCTATACAAAATGTCTATATGCAGATGTTATCTATCTATGTCTATATATCCACAATGTATATCTATCCATCTCCATCTATCTATCTATATATCGATGTCTGTACATCTATATCTATATATATAGAGAGAGAGTTAAGAAACCGGCTCAGCAATTGTGGGACTGGCGAGTCCACAATCTGCAGGGTAGGCCCGCTGGCTGGAGACCCAGGTAAGGGCTAATGCTGCCGTTTGAGTCCAAAGGCAGTCTGCTGGCAGAATTAACATCAGTCTTTTTCTCTATTAAGGCCTTCAACTGATTGGATGAGGTCCACTCACATTATATGGGGTTATCTGCTTTACTCAAAGTCCACTGATTGTAAATGTTAATATAATAACATCTAAAAATACCTTTGCAGCAATATCTAGGCTGGTATTTGACCAGAAACTGGGTATCATGACCTAGTCAGGTTGACACACAAATTAACCATCACAGCCGGGCAGAAAGCATCCAAAGATGGGGATGGGGACCTGCATTTAGAAATAGGCTCTAAATTCTCCCCCCATCGTGGACCAGACTTGATGGAGGGAGAATAGGACAGATCACATGTGACCACAGAAACTTCCGTTTCTGAAACACAGCAGGGTAGGGGCGAGAGCGGCCGTAGCCTCCAGGGAGCGCACTCGTTCTTTGCGACCGTAAGCACACCGGGCCCTGCCGCAGGGGTGAGCTGGGTGTTATTCCACGAAGCACACCCTTGCCCCGTCTCTGCTTATGGCTGCCGCACATCCCTTCCCCCCATTAACACTGACTTTTTTACCTGGGTATTCCTGGTGAACGTTGTACATTTTTAGCCTTGATTACCTGAGTAACTTGCTTGAGTAGCTCTCACATGAAGTAAAATTTCACTGAAAAAAGAGAGAAATGTCAAGGCCTAGACAGGGAATTCTGGAGAGTTGAGCTGGCCTGAGGCTAAATCAGAAGTTGGCAGCTGCTCTCGGACACCTCTCCCTGGCCTTCCCCTGGGCCCCTGAGCTCAGAGCCACTGTCTGCAGTTGACCTTCCCACTGTGTGCCCCGCCCCACTCTCCAGGACCTACTGTGTGCAGGGCTCACGCACCTGTTATTCCACTGAGCCCTTCCTCGCCCCGGTCCTGCAGGGTGGCAACGACATCTGCCCTTCACCGTGTTCTTACCATGTGCCTGGTGCTCTTCTAAGGCCTTAATAGAATATAACGCCAGCACATTTAGGAATGAAAAGTCCCATTTCACAGGCCTGGCGGCGTGACATGCCAGCCAGTGATTCACACCTCCTCTACCTTAAAGGCCAGGGTAGTCCCCTCTGCAGTTGTACATAGCCTCTCACTGTTTCTGACAAAATATTGAGTTCTTAAAAGACCTTAGCACTTACCTGGTCAACCCCCCTCATCACACACTAGCATTGGCCGAGGCCCAGGAAAGCTGAGCCACCTGTGTAAGGCTGCATCGCAGACTGGTGGATGGCTCAGGACTAGAATTCAGACGACCTGACTCCTGATCCCACCAAGATTCCTGTTTGCGGAGAACTGATGGACTCATTCACACTATGATGAGAATGATCGACAATGGCTTAATTTGCCATCCTGGAGCACTTGTGTTTTCACAGGAAAGGAAACTGTCCACCACTGACCAGGCGGGGCACAAGTGGGTGAGTTAAAGGAAGTTAAAGGAGTTTTAGGAAAACATTCCTGGTTCCCCCCAGATCATACCACATAGGCAGTCAGCTCCTCTGCTTTCTTCGTAGGCCAGAATTATATAACAATTCACCCATCATACTACCGTGGGGTCTAGGACTGATGAACCCTTATAATCTTTGACACAGAAGGAAAGTGGCAAATACGCAACGTGCTGCCATGCGTCCCTCTCCCACCCACGGGAGGCACGCTGATCAGTTCCAGACGGCTTGCTCCTCTTCCTCCACCTCAGCGCTGCTGGGAAGGGACACTTCTGAATCCTTCTCAATCACCAGCTCTTATCGATTGATTACAGTCATTTGAGGCCTTGGCACTCAAAGTGTGGTCCATGGACTGGCAGCCTTGGAGCTGGTTAGAAAGCCAAAGAATTCCAGCCCCACCCCGGATCTGCCAAAGCAAAATCTGCACTTTCACAAGCTTCTGGTTGACCCACGTGCACACTGAGCTTTGGGAAGCTCTGGGTTGATGGTGGCACAGTCACTCCGCAGCAGTGACAGTGGTGGGGAGTGGAGAGGTCTGGAGACTGAAGCCAGCCCTTGGTTAACCCATGGCACTAATTAGGGGTGTGACTCCGGACAAGTCACATGCACTAGACTAGGCAGAGTCTGATGTCTAATTCAGCTCTGTATCCCTAGCGCCTCGGGGGCGAGTAGGAGCTCAGGAAGCGCCAGGGAAAGGAAGTCCCTGTGGGCCGCAGTTTCCCCACCTATCAATGGAGGTGTGCTAAATAATGCACACGGAGACTCCTGTTCACCCAGGAGGCCTCGACGGAAAGGAAACAGGAGTGGACTGGCTGAGAGTTGGAAGGGAGCGAGCCTGCCCCCCACCCACCCCACCGCTGCACACTGCTCCGGCAGGCCCCCCCAGCTTCCACTCTCCTTCTTGCCCCCGGTGTGCACAGCTTCCCTCAGTTCCAGAACCAGGCCTGGGCACCCTGGGGCTCTTCCCCCTTCTCCCCAGCCCCAAATCTGAGCTGCCCTTCCTCCAGGCACAGAGCACATTTTGATTTTAACTGTTTCATCGCCAATCTTTATAGGCAAACCACAGAATTCCTACCCTACCATCCCCCATCATCCCCCACTCCTGAGCACCCCGCTCCCTCCCACCCCTCTCCGGACTTAGGACGAGTCTTCCCTGAGCTTGTACTTAGGGTGGTTTGCAACACTCAGCTTCCTCCTTCCCACCTAGAACCCCAGAGAGCCTTCCCTCCCTTCTCCTGGAAAGCTGCTTCTAAAGGTAGAGGATTTAAATAAAAATGGGCGGGGAGGCAGGGAAGGGCCAGGAAAGAGACAAAGACACCTTAGCTATTTGAGGACCTTCACTTTAATCTGATCCAACACAGAGCACTTCCACCTCCCTGGGCTGGAACGCAAAGGCGGGCATTATCCTCCCACCAGGATCAATTCTCCTTCATGTTTTGATAAAATAAAGCTGCTGGCTTCTTGGGGTTCCCAGGCGAACTGCACCGATTGATTTGATGGAAGGATACTTTACCTTAAGCACGATTTACCTTTAAGCTTAAACTAATATTTGAAAAGTGCTGTGGTTCTTATGCTCCTGTTGAATTAATAGCATAGATCATTGGAAAGTCACAGGAAAAAAAACAGATATGGTCATCCTTCCTTGAATATCTGTGGAGAATTGGTTCCAGGGCCCACGTGGGTACCAAAATCCACAGACGCTCAAGTCCCTGATAAAAAATGGTGCACTGTGTGCTTATAACCTACGCACATCCTCCCATATACTTCATTTAAATCATCTCTAGATTACTTATAATACCTAATACAATGTAAATGCTATTTAAACTGTTATACTGTGATTTCTAAATTTTGTATTTTAAAAAAATTGTTTTTAGATATCTTTGATGAAAAGTGGGTTGAATCCACAGAGGCCAAACCCTTCTCATCGTGGAGGGGAGGAGAAGGCCGGGGAAGGCCGACTGTGTATGAGAATAGGCACGGCAAATGCACGCTTACAAAGTTATCCACCAACTAACCTGGCAAGTTATCCACCAATGCAAAACATTTAACAAATAAACCAACCAATCAGAATAATGGCCATGAACTTGGGCTGGACAGGCCGCCTCCATGGCTGGATTCCTGTCAGCACTGGTTGCAGGCCTCAGGAGTGACTTACGTGCTAATTAATTGGGCCCTCGACTGAAGAGTCTACCTTCCCTGTAGGTCTGTGGATTGGAAGTGAAAAGTGTCAGGAGCCCCAATGTCCCTGAAAGTGAACCGACCAAGAGTCCTGAGCCGTGAGGAAGCGTGATGACATTCCCACGCAGCAGCCACATGTGATGGCTTGTTGCGATATCACCGTCAGTCTCGTTCTCATTACTGTCGGCAACAATACAGTTAATTTTCCCCTTTGCCCTCTTTTCTGAAAAAATAGTTAGGCTTTTTAGTTCTGGAAGTTGATGCTACCCTTGCTAAAGGAAGAAGGATCCAGAATTTGCTTTCTAATTCCTAGGCTCAGAGCGCTGTGGGGCCCTTTGTCTGAAAAGGGAAAGTTTCTAATCACAAAGGACAGAGGGCAGAAGATTTGGCTTGACTTGGGAGGGTGTGATTAGGTGAGCAGTTTGGGGGAGGGGGTCCACGTATGCCGGAGACCTGAGCCCCATTTTTCAGAGTGTCCGTGAGGAAGGATGGCTTCTTGGTGGGCCAGGGGAAGCTGGACTCTAGGGTCTTGCTACTCAAAGTATTGTCCCCGGCCAGGAACGTCAGCATCACCTGAGAGCTCATCTGAAATGCAGAATCTTGGGCCCTTATCAGACCCACTGAATCAAAATCTGTGTTTCAACAGGATCACCAAGTGATGCGTGCGCACGTTACGGTTTGAGAAGCACGTCTTTAGATTACGCTGTTTGGGAGGCCCAGCAGAGACACCCTGACAAACTCAGCGCAAAGGAAGAAAGTGGGGTTGCAGCGTGAGAATGTTCCCTGCTCTTCTCGGACAAGATACTTTAGGAGCAGTGATCACAAGCCATTCCCCAGTTTTCTGGACTAGTGTTTCCATACAATCCCGGGGGGACCCCAAAACATGATCAAAATGGAACATTCTATCATCCCTAAATGTGACGATGTGAACGAGGCTTAGTGAATTTATAAAATACAAAGAAATCGGCTATGTCTTTCCCCTGGGTGCTGTGGAAGAAATCCATATACTTTATCTGGTTCAATGGATTTCCTGACACACTGTGCATGAATGCTTACCTATTTCCTGCTATCACCACGCACAATAGATTTTAATTCTTATTGTTGGAAATACGACCAAAGCACGTGTCACCCAGTGAGGCTGTCTGGATGCTGAAGGCTCTCACTGCCCCAGGTCTGTCCAGGACCAAGGATGTAGAAAGGCAGAAAGAAGCCTTCTTCTCCGTGTAATGCCGGGGCTGTCATGTTGAATATCTCCTGCTCATTTCTTAGTAACCTGATCTGATGGCAGCAAAAATACCCGTTAACTTAGGGGTTTATTTTGTGCAGTTCTGCTTAGTCAAGATTTTCCTAATTTACCACAAAAGGCTTTCATGTTTTAAAACAAATATTCTATAATTATAAATCTTAAAGAATATTCAGTACAAATTCAGAACAGATTCCCTTATAGAAAAGTTTCAAAGCAATAGTATATGGTATTAATATAATAATAATGGCAAGAAGGATGACAACATTTATGGACTGCTTACCATGTTCAAAACACATTGAGTCCTCGACCAACCCTATGGGTTAAGTTATAGTATTATCCACATTTTACAGATGAAAAAACTGAGACTTAATTTCTAATTAAGCAGTTGTGTCAGGGTCAGATAGCCAGCCAGAAGAATGAAAAACATCTTGAACGGAATGTCACTTACCCTCATTGCTCTTGTCTGTGAAATGAGAACAATAATCCCTACACAGATGTTATTAGTAATAAAGACAATATCTTTGACAGCCAGTTACAGTGTAGGCATTCAATATGATACCTATTTCAAAGGGACACGGCTTCTTCTTTTAATTTACACAGGTTTAGGGGGTACGTGTGCAGATTTGAGACATGGATATACTGCACAGTGGTGAAGTGTAGGCTTTTGTGTCACCCTCATCCAATTAGCATATGTGGCACACATAAGGTGATCTCTCACCCTACACCCCCTCCTGCCCTTCCGAGTCTCCAGTATCGATTATTCCACTTTTTATACTCATTATTTACCTCCCACTTACAAGTGAGAACACTTGATATTTACCTTCTGAGTTATTATTATTTCACTTAAGATAACGGCCTCCAGTTCCATCCACGTTGCTGCACAAGATATGGTTTTATTCTTTTTTATGGCTGAGCAGTATGGACACAGCTTCTTGATCTAAGACAGGAAAGCAATCCCTGAGGCTCTTCCTCGCTGCAGGAAACTACCAAGGGCTTAATTCTTCTTACAATCAACTCCTTGGAAGAGCTAATAGCAGAGAGCAAAATTATTAATTTCTTCCAAGCTTCCCTCCAAAATACTCAATGAGGACTTGAAAACAATATTAAGGCATGGTCGGAGGTTTTCTAAGAGAGAAATAATATACTTTCATCTCTTTCCTCTGGTAGGAGGGGGAGGTTCAAGGAAAGAGGGTAGAGGAAGAACAGAAAAGCAGAGGTTGAGCTGCTATCAATCTTTTCCAGGGGCTCGCTGGTGGGAGCTCTTTCAGGCTGGAGAACGGAGGCCTGACAGCAGCAAACAGCCCACATACCAGAGAAATCAACCATCACCCTATGCTTGGTATGGAGGCTTGCTATGGTTCAAACGTTGGTGTCCCTCCAAAAGTCATGCTGAAACTTAATCCCCGATGTAATAGTATTAAGAGGTGGAGCCTGTAGGAGGTGATTAGGCCATGAGGGCTGCACTCTCATGGATGGGATTAGTGCCCTTATAAAAGCTCTTGAGGGAATGAGTTCATGTCTTTTGTCCTTTTGCTTCTCTTTCATGTGAAGACTCAGCATGAAAGCGCCATCTGTGAAGCAGAGAGCAAGCCTTCCCAGACACCAAATCTGCTGGCACCTTGATGTGGATTTCCCAGCCTCTAGAACTGTGAGAAATAAACTTCTATTATCTATAAACTGCTCAGTCTAAGGTATTTTATTACAGCAGCAGGAACAGACTAAGACAAGGTTAAAGATGCCGTACCTGTTGCAAATCCATTTTTAATCCCTGAAGATACACAAAATCAAAAGACCATAAAAGGATATTATTACCAAGTTGAGAAGTCATAAAAACCAATGTAACATGCTTCCTTGTGAAATGTGTTTTAAAAACAATCAACGATAGACACCACAGCCATTGAAAGGATAATAAAGAAATACTATGAACAGCTCCACATGCATAAGTTTAACAACTTAGATGAAACAAATCAATTCCTTGAAAACAGACTACCAAAACTCACCCAAAATGAAACAGATAACCTCAATAGTCCTGTAACTATAAAAGAAATTGAATTATAGTTAAAAATCTTCCACAAAAGAAATCTCCATGCCAAGATGGTTTTAATGAAAAATTCTACCACACATATTTTAAAAAAGGCTAAATATGCATAATCTCTTCCAGAAAATAGAAGAGAAGGAAATATATCCCACCTAATTTTATGAGTCCAGTTTTACCCTGATATCAAAACCAGACAAAGACAGTACAAAAAATTGGATCTACAGACCAATCTGTCATGAATTTGGATACAGAAATATTTGACAAAATATTAGCAAATTGAATCCAGCAATATACAAAAGAAATTATATACCACAACAAAGTGGGATTTATTCTAGGTATGCAAGACTGGTTCATCATTCAAAAAATTAGTCAAAAATAGTCCCTGTATCAATAAGCTAAGAAGAAATATCATATGATCATATAAATTGACACAGAAAAAGTATTTGACAAACTCCAACACCAACTCATAATAAAAATTCTCAGCAAGTTAGGAATAGAAGGGAATCACTTCAACCTGATAAAGAACATCAACAAAAAACCTGCAGTTAATATCATACTTAATGGAGAAAAACTGAATGCTTTGTCCCTAAGATCAGGAACAAGGCAAGTCAAGGACATCCACTCACACCACAGGATTCACCATATTACTGGAACTTCTAGGTTCTGCAATAAGCCATGAAAAATAAATACAAGTCATATAGATTGGAAGGAAGACATAATACTTACCCTATTTGCAGTTGACACCATTGTCTACATAGAAAATCCTAATAAATCTACCAAAAACTCCTATAAATAATAAGTTAGTATATTAGTCCACAAGGGCTACCATAACAATGTCAAAGACTGTGTGGCTTAAATAACAGAAATTTGTTTTCTCACAGTTCTACAGACTAGAAGTCCAAGATCAAGGTGCAAGTAAGATTAAGATTGCTCTCTAGTGAGACCTCTCTCCATTGCTTGCAGATCGCTGCCTTCTCACTATGTCCTCACCGGACCTTTTCTCTGTACACATATATTCCTGGAGTCTTCTCCCCTTCTTATAAGGACACAAATCCTATTGGATTGGGCCCCACCATTATGACCTTATTTAACCTTAATTATCTCCTTGAAGCCCCTATCTCCAAAGCCCTGGGGATTAGGGCTTCAATATATGAATTTTGAGGGAAAACATAACACTAAGTTTAGTCATGTTCTAGGATACAAGGTTAACACACAAAAATCAATTGTATTTCTAAAGACTAGTAATAAACAGTTAAAAACAAAAAAACAAAATTACTGTGTATAAGAGCTCTCCCAAAAAGAAAATGTGTAGGTATAATTCTAACAAAATATACATGAAATCTATGTGCTGAAAGCTTTAAAATGCTGATGAAAGAAATCAAAGCAGTCCCTAATATATGGACAGACGTACTATGTTCATGGATTGACAGCCTCAACAAGAAAAAGGTAAATTCTTTCCAGCTTGATCTATGATTTTGATGCAATTTTAATCAAAATCCTAGCAGAATTTTTTGTAGATATGTGACAAACTGATTTTGAGATTCATATGAAAGGCAAAGAAACTAGAATAGCTTAAAGAATATTGGCTTTGGAAGAATCTCACTATCCAATTTTAAGTCTTACTATAAAACTACAATAATCAAGACAGTGTGATATTGGCAGAGGGAGAGATACATAGATAAATAGAATGGAATAGAGAATACAGAAATAGACACAAATATAAGAATTTTCATCTTTTATGCAGAAGCAATTTAATGTAGAAATTATAGCATTTTCAATAAAATGGTCTTGACATTCACATACACAAATGGACCTCAACCTTGCAGCTACATGTTAACTGTATAACTAGGTTTTGGGCAGCGGGATATAAGTAATTCCTTGAAAATGAAGCTGCTGAGATCTTCCCTATCCTCCATCCCCTCTCCTAGAGGTGGTGCTGGTGAGCTATTTTCAACCACGAGGTTGAGGACAACTGGACAAGAGCCTTAGACCAAAGACAGCCACCTGTTGAGAAAGGCAGACATGCGGGCCAGTTGGGAACCTGGAGGACCTCGTGAAGCTGAGCTCACCTTTCTGCCCTGGACTAGACCTGAGAAGAAAATAAAATTTATGTGAGCTAATACACTTGGGGATCTCTTTGTTATAACTAATATACATATTCATTGTAGAACATATAAAAGTTATCCAGAGTCTCACCACACATACTTTGATCTCACCTTAGCTCTTTTAATATCCTGGTAGAGTGACATAAAGAAAAAAAGTCAATGACTGTGAGCTTATGAAGTGTTGTGGCAGATTTCTTGAAGAATCCTGGAATTGGGGCATGGACAAAGGTATGTAATTCCTTTTCAGTGTTTAGATTGCAATAACTGCCCCCTGGAGATTGTGCCAGTAACACATTACTACTCAGCGCAAGAGTCAAGCAGACTCTGATTGATTGACAGCCAAGCAGAAAACCCCGGCCGAGGACGTGTCCCTACGCCATACTTAGTGAGAGGAATTAGTACAATACAGTAGTTAAGACATGGGTACAAGTCCTAGCTTTGCTTCTTACTACCTGTGTAACCTTGGGCAGGTGGCTTAACTTGTCTGAATTTCAATTTCCTCTTTTCTAAAATGGGAACAAATAGTAGCACCTCCCTGCTAAGGCTGTTGTGAGAATTTAATGTGATGACACATGTAAGGACATCGCACGGTTCCTGGCACACGGTAAGTGCCCACAAATGCATGCTGTTCCGTCATTCGTGCAGGCGCCACATGTGAGTTAAGTGCCTGCTACTGCAAGGCGCCTTTCTATGCACTGGGACATAGCAGTGAATGACACAAAAATGATCCTTGCTCTCATGAGTCTTACTTTCCAGAGGAAGAGAAGGACAATAAACAAAATTTTAAAATAATAATAGATCTGATGAACTTAAGATGGATAGAGAGTGACTTATTGTTAGTCATGATAATAGCTTCGGCATGTGCGAGGATGTTTGGATCCGGTTTCCTCCTCTGATTCTGGCAGGGTCTGTGCTAAAGGCTGGGCAGAGAGGACGGGAGTGGATGTGGACAGGCATCCCACAGAGGGGCGTCAAATATTCTCCTCTGAGAACATGGCTGAAACCTTCACCTACCAGAGCCCTGCGATCACAGGGCAGGGGGAAGAGCCTGGATTCCAAGGGCCGGGGCAGGAGGCAGAAGCCAGGGGTATACTAACAAGGTTTCAGATCTCCTGGACCCTCTCGCAAGAGCCCAAGTGGCCCCTTTGGAGACCACTAGCAAACAGAATTCATTTTTCCTAACTGGTGGATGGCAGGATGTTTCTATTGAGAAAGAATTTCTCTATCCATGGATCAAGAACTAAACAGCAGCTCTGAACCTGTTTTTCATCAGAATCACTTAGATCTTTAAAAACAGCAAGACCAACAACACTCAAGCCATTCATTCCCAGAAAGTCTGATTAGTGCAGCTCAGGGATGGAGACTGGGCATTCTTGCAATGTTCCAGCAAGATTTTGTTGTGCATTCAATGTTGGGAACCACTAATTTCACCCTTAAACTAAATCACGAGCCACCTCATACTCCCAGACGGGAATGGTCCAGAAGCCGCACGAGTGTCAGGCCAGCTTGTCACTTCCCTCCACAGAGTTTGGAGAAGGGTGGCCACGGTAGAGGACTAGAAACATTCCCGTGGGAGAAACAGGCAGGCTGCCAGCCGTGCAGAGTTCCCTGGTCACGCCGCCCCTCCACCTTCTGTCCAGCGTTCTTCCTCCTCTCTCAGCCTCGCCGGGTCCAGCCAATCCTCAGGCTCTCCACGTCCAAGCCCACGTCTTGTGGGCTCTCTTCTCCCACAAGAGCCTCTGCTTTCTTTGTAATCTAGTCCTCTCAGTAGTAACAGGACCTTACAGTTATAAAGTACCATTGCATATATTTTGGCATTTAATATTCTCAGCACCCTATGAAACAGATATTATTATTTTACAAAGGGAGAAGCCACAACTTTAGAATATTAAATGGTTCACAAAGGCTCCTGAGCCCATAACTGGCCGATGCAGAGCCCAGGTCTGCTTCCTGCAAAGCGCTCTCAATTTCTACCCTAACTGGCTGATTCCCTTAGAGACCTACCGCCTGACAATTTCACTTCTATACATGTCAAGGTTGTTGGTTTAATTTTTCCAAAAGCTTGATCATAAAATTCACATTTTGTTTGCCTCTTTTGTCACCCTTTGTATTAAAATAATTCATCTGTGATAGTCCCCATTCAAATGAATCTATTAAATATCTATTGTTCACCTAGTGCCAATTGAAAATGATGTTATTTACCAAAAAGGAAAAATTCAAAATTTATTTTCTGGAAATGATTGACTATACAAAGTAATGCACACTTTTCTGACTTGAGTTCTAAAACCTAAATTTAGACAATTGACGACATGAGCTGGGCTGATTTTGTCTTTCCTGGTTGGTTTGCTGCAAGCGCAGAGGTTCAAGATCACAGGGGTTTGGGATTACGAGGGTTTGGGTACTGTCGTGTTTTTAGCAATGCCCTTCATGGAGCCAAATCAGCTCCTGCACGGGCATCATTTAGGGTGGGTGCCGAAAAGTCTGGGAACAGCAGCAAAGCACTTTCTCTGGAAGGTCATCGGCCCCATCACTTTAACATTTCCTTGTGAGAAAATTACAAATGATTAATCAAAGATGCTGAACCACCTGGGAGAGATAGTTAAATGGTTTGTGCATTGAATAAAAAACACTGCCTTTGCCCATCTGTGGGATGAATTTTCAGGACCCATCACTTTAAAGTGCATTGACAGAAATGATCAGAACCAAATCATTAGGCAATTGTTCATTTCATTCAAATCCCAAGGACGCTGGCACAATAGGCTTGGCATGGGACATCTCCTAGTTTCCTCTCACGTAGCTCAGATTTCTTCATCATTCACAGCAGTCAAGCTAAGCAGCTCTGTCGCAGGAAGAGAACTGGTGGGCTGCCAGCTGCGGCATTGTATGGACAGGGAGATATTTCCAATTAGAGGCGAGTGGGAGGCTGCCTGAGAGAGACGGGAAGATGACTACTCCCTTCGCACTACAAAAGGGAAAACAACGTGACCCTCTGGGGAGAGTTCACAGTTGAGAAATAGCTGCACTTCCACTCAGTTGCCTGCAAGGGCCCCCTGCAGCAGATCAGAAGGCAGCTCTCCTCCCTCCTAGCTGAGCCAGGGGAAGGTGGCGGAGCCCACACCGGACCCTGCAGCTCCCACAGCCCGGCTGCTGCCAGTCTCGTGCCTTTGCAGTCTCTCTCCCACCCTGGGTGGGACCAACAGCGGATTGGACATTGCAGAGGAAAAGATGCGTGAACCGGAAGATGAAGAGGTAGCAAAACAAATTATCCAAAATGTAGAACAGGAGAGAAAAAACAAATTTTTAAATGAACAAAACGTCAGTGACTTGTGAGACTCATCAGGCAGTCTAACATACACGCAATTAGAATCCCCCAAAAAGGGGAAGGCGGCAAGGAGAAAATATATGAAGAAATTATTTTTTCCAAATTTTATAAAAACTATAAACCTGGAGATCCATGAAGATCAACAGACCCCCAAAGAGGATAAACACAAAGAAAACAACACCAAATGACCCCATAATCAAATTCCTGAAACCCAGTCAGAGAGAGTATCTTAGAAACAACTGGATTAAAACAAACAAACAAACAAACAAAAAACACTTTAATGACAAAGATAAGAAGAGCTTTAAATTTCTACAAAGAAATTATAAGAAAACACAAGAGAAAGGAAAATATTTAAAGTAATACAACAAAAAGGGGTCACTCTAGAATTATATACCTAGTAAATATCTTCAAAATGAAGAGAAATTGAAGACTCTTCAGACAAAAAAAAAGCAAGCTAAGATAATTTTTCCTCAGCAGACCTGCGCCATGAGAAGTGGTAAACAAAGTTCTCCAAGGTGAAGGAAAACGAAAGCAGATGGGAACTTGCATCTACACAAAGAAGTGAGAAGCAAGAGAAATTTTAAATATGTGGGTAAATATAAAATACTTTTTTCTTTGTTAAAAAAAAAAAAACCTCCTAAAAAGATAATTGACTGTTTAAAGCAAAAATAATAACAATATATTCTGCAGTTTATAGCGCAAGTAGAAGTAAACGCATAACAATTGCACAAAAGATGGAGGAGGGACGGATGCTGCGAGGCCCTTATCTGGGAGGAGGGATGATATCAGTTAAAGGTAGGCTTCAATAATTAAGGACCAGTAGGATAAATCCTAGAACACACACACACACAATAAAACAAAACACATAGCTAATAATCAGATGGTGGAATAATAAAATATATCTAATATAAAATAAGGAGGAAAAGAGAAAAACCGAATAAAGAAGAGATGGAAAGTATTTTTTAAAAATGAAAAAACAACGAGATGGTAAACTTAAACCCAACCACATTAATAATTACATTAAATGTAAATAGTCAACCTGTGCTGTCCAGTACTTAAGCCACTAGCCATATGGGGCTATGTAAATTAATTTTAAATATAATAAAATCAACGGTTTAGTTCCTTGGTCACACTAGCCGTATTTCAAGCACTCAATAGCCATCTGGTTAGTGGGTAGCATATTAGACAGAGCAGTTTTAACATTTCCATCATCACAGAAAGGTCTACTGAAAAGGGTTAGTCTAAGTACTTCAATTAAAAGCAAGGTTTATAAGACTTAATTAAAAAGCAAGAACTGGCCAGGCGCGGTGGGTCACGCCTGTAAACCTAGCTCTCTGGGAGGCCGAGGCGGGCGGATTGTTTGAGCTCAGGAGTTCGAAACCAACCTGAGCAAGAGCGAGACCTCGTCTCTATTAAAAATAGAAAGAAATTAATCGGACAACTAAAAATATATAGAAAAAATTAGCCGGGCATGGTGGTGCATGCCTGTAGTCCCAGCTACTCGGGAGGCTGAGGCAAGAGGATCGCTTGAGCCCAGGAGTCTGAGGTTGCTGTGAGCTAGGCTGATGCCATGGCACTCACCCTAGCCCAGGCAAAAGAGTGAGACTCTGTCTCAAAAAAAAAAAAAAAAAA
>CAUYSK010091925.1:0-52887 GCA_963575035.1 Avahi laniger
GACATACCCATCATTTCTGCATAACAATAACTTTTCAGGGAAAGAATATCAATGAGAAAAGAGGCTGCAGAACTACACTAATTCTCACTCTGCTAATCAAGCCATGTCCTGAGCTTCCTCAGATGAAAATTAAAGATGCAAACAGCAAATTGCACAGCAAGTCATCATCGAAAAGATGAAAGGCTGTCACATTCCTTGAATTCTATTAAAAGTAACTTGAATGAAATGACCGTGGCTCAAACTCAGAAATAAAGGTGCCCTTCTGTTACAGTTGGCTTCACCGTGAACTTTCTACAGCCCCGATTTATGCACCGATATTGTTGGCACGCAATAATATTTTTTAAGCTTTATCTTTGCCGTTAGAAAATGCATACTTAGTAAGCAGAATGCAGATTTTCTTTCAGGGACTCTGCCTTCTAAGTTTCACTAATAGTTTTGTCTTTGGAGAAAATAGCATCGAATATTAGCCACAGCAGGATCTCATTTGCCCCACCACCTGACGAAGAAAAGTAAACCACGGCTTAGACTTTATATAATTTAAGAAATCGAACATCATGTAATAGATTTTCCTGGAAGTTATGTATGATGATAACTCAAGTTTAGATCATAAACCCTAACTGGGTGCATTTCCTCATTCATTTATTTACTCTGAGAATATAAGTTCTTAAGACTCATGAAAATTTTAAGGTCAGAGGAAGCCAACTGGCAGCCTGGCCTGGCAGACACGCTCTAACTGGCTTGCAGGGTGCACACGCCCATGTGTGTGTGTGTGTGTGTGTGTGTGTGTGTGTGTGTGTTTAAAGAATTTGAACCCCTCAGGTAGGTCATGTACTGTACAACTTACCACAGTCCTCGCCAGTCCCTAACGCCTTACAGTTTCACTGTACACATTTATCACACACGCCTACCCTCTAAGTCCTGGTTTCTCACCCTGAGCACTATGGGCATTTGGGGCCGCACAGCCCTGTGTTGTCGGGGGCCGACCTGCACACTGCAGGACGTTTAGCCGCATCTATCCAATGGACTGTGGTAGCTCACACTGCCTGCAAGCATTACCAAGTGTTCCTGGGAGGCAAACTCTCCCTCTAGTGGGGAATCCTTCCTCTAAATATAAGACTCCTCTGCTGGATTTTTTTTTAGCCTGACCGCTGTCCCCATTACCTCTCCCCTCCCCTGCCTTCCTTCTTCTCCACCCTGGACTCCATGGTCCATCACTTCAGTTGCTTTCTTGCCCCTGTCATTCCAGAACAGAAGCACACACCTCTCCAGGGAACCACACAGAAGTACACCAGCACTTCTCACATGCCGCTGGCTGTACTCAGCTCCGAGGGATGCTGTGACATGTCTCTATTCTGGGTGGGATGAACCTGGCCACAGGATCCTCTTCCAATAGAGGAGGGAGAGAATGGGTTGGGAAACAGACCAGTGGTCTCTGTCACAAGCAGAGAACTCAAATGCAGCGCTTCCAAATGAAACTGTCATCTCCCTCTCAAAGCCGTCCCTCCCCTTGTAATCTTGGTTCTGTTAATAGCTGGCCACCCAGCCAGCTGCTCAGGCAGAAAGCTGCCCTCATCCTTGGCCACTCTTTCCACCCTACCATTCCACACCTGAGAGTCGGAGACTTCTGTCCTTCGCACTCAGGAACGTGCCCCCAACCCCAGCCCCAAACCGACTGCTGCTCCTCAGTTCTCAGCCACCTGGGTCACCCATCTGATGAGAGAACAGCCTCCTCGCTAGGCTTCCTGCCCCGTCCTGCCCTCTCCCCGCCCCTTCTGCGGCAGGGTTCCTTCCAAAACGTCAGGTCAGCCCCAGCCCTGAAAGCTCCTGATGTCCGGGACAACGCCCAACCCTCCGGTATGTTGCGTGACATGACACACCCCATGTGTCCCCCGGCCTTAGTTCTTCCTCCTCCTTCCCTTTACTCTGGACCCACCTCTCCTGAATCACCTGCGGCACCAGCCCAGTGCCGGAGAGCACGCTCCCCTGGGACCGGAGGGCTGGCTCTGTCACTGCCTTCCCACCCACGTCCACCTTCCTTTGCTGAGTTGTCCCCACAGTTCTCCAGGCAGCCTTCGACCGCATTCCACCTCCTCCCTGAGAGCCCCTGCACGCCCCCCACCCCCAAGGGTTAGGTGCTGTGCACTGCTTTAGCACCACTGTTCACCCTGGCAACGGTCTTTGTCCACTACCGAAGTCACCTGCTTACTTTAGGTGTAGCTGTCGGTGTGGCCAGACTGTGCCTTCTTCAATATGGTCTTCCCAGTGCAGAACTCAGAGCCCAGAGCCTGCCACAAGGCCCAAGGCAGACACTCAATAAACATCTGCCCTGTGGAGATACAGGAGTGAATGCACGAACGTGTGACCGAATGCCTCGCCGCACCTTGAGTAAGACTTCCACTGAGAAGCTCATGAAATCGTCTGATTTTCAATGACAGAAGTCAGGAGAACATTCTGCCTGAGCTCTGTCACTCGTTAAGTGGACAGAAGGCAAACTGTGTAACTTTCCTGGCCTTTAGTGTCCTCCTTGTAGCCTGAGAAATGCTGAGGTAAATTTCTGCTTCTCTTTGAGCTCTAGGTTTCTTCCACGCTGTAAGGTGTCAGGAGGAAACGGTACGGCATCTTTGAGTGTGGCCGCAGAGGGAATACATTCTGAATTGTATTTTTGGTCACTGTCAAACACTTGCGATTTTTCTCCATTAGAAGAAAGGAAGGGAGGATGTATATAATGAATATACATGTGTGTATATGCATGTGTGTATATAAAAAATATGTGTGTGTGTGCAATCTTTTCATTTTGTCACAGTATGAAGTAATTGACATGTATGCACAGATTTCCAGGGCAGTTGCAGAGAAGAAAGAGTATTTCAATTCTTTCATGTGTTTTCCGTAAAGGTCTTCTGATATCTGCTCTTCCTAAAGCTGCTGAAGCAGCCCTCTCCGTCCCGTAATTCTGCAGGTACCAGGCCAAGCACTCATGTAAATTACGTGCCACTACGGAAGGCGCAGAGCCCAGAGTGCAGGGTGGAAGAGCCAGAAAGGGAATGAATAACTTATGAACCACAGCCCTGCCAAAGTGAAAAGAAGGCAAGTTTTTCTGCCAGCAAACAAAAATTGAGATCAGCATGGGGATGAAAGTCATGGCTTATGAGAAAATGCTGTATTACATTTTTAAAAAAGCATACTTATTGATTAATTTGAATAACTACATGAGCATATATAAACTTGGGAATTCTCAACTTTGTCATGCCAATGAAAATATTTAGCAAACAGTAAACAGATTTTTAAGAGTACTAAATTGACATGTGTAAGGCTGATGTCTGATAAAATACTGAATCCTCTGCAGTGATTTCTAAGGAAAATACTGTGCTGTTCTCACCAGCTATGTGTCCATGCTGACTCGAGCCCAAGCCCGGTTTGGTTTAGGAAGGATTTCAGTCCTCTACTGCCGCAAAACAAATCACCCCAAAACTAGTGGTTTAGAACAACAGTGATGGATTTTCTTCTCGTGATTCTGTGGATTGGGTGGGTATGGACTGGCTGCTGGTTTTGCTGTGGGTCAGTTGCAAGGATGTCCCCAGCTGGCAGGTGCGCCAGGCCCTGCACGATGGCCCCAGTTATGCATCTGTCTGGCAACCGTGCAGGCGGGCGGTGGGCTGGGGCTCTGGTTCCCCCGCTGTGGCCACTCGTTCTCTACCAGGCTGCACTGGCTTCCATGATGGCGGTCTCAGGGCAGCACTCTCAGAAAATGAGACGGGATCTTTAAGGCCTCCTACGGCCTGGGCTCCAGAATTCACACACGGTCACTGCCCCATTTTCTATTAGTCAGCGCAGGTCCCAACCCCTCCTGGATTCAAGGATGGAGGAAAATCGGCCGTGTTTCCATCTGACCCAGCATGGATGACAGACAGCTCCGCATTCATGGTTCCAAAGCCTTAGTGAAGCCAAAGGTTAAGTCGTTGCTATAGCAAACTTGGGGGGCTCAGGGCCTCTCCATGAGGGACCCTAGGGGCTGGCAATAAGAAACCCCAAGTTCAAGTCCAGTCTCAGCTATCTGGATTCCAACCTGACTTTCTGTAAATTCACCTTGAGCCCAATTCTATATTCAACATCTCTCTTCTGCTCATTCTTGTCCAAACAAATGCGCCAGGCTGGACTTAAACCCCATAGGATACGTCGCAGAAGGACTTGTTCTCAGGGAGGAAATGGGCCAACCGCTGCGTCTTGCTCTGTCACCACACTCACACTTTGGCTTCTGCCTCAAATTAACACTTGGCAAATAATTCTTAGAAATGCCTTGAAACAAATAAGACAGACAATGGAAATGAAGCAGCTGTCTACAAATGCAATGAGTCACTTTCAATCTATTTTAAGATCGTTTTAGATGGACATTCATATGAATTATCTCAGAGGTGTTTTTTTTAAAAAACTCATGTTGACATTTTGTCAAGAAAACAAAAGTAAAAAAAAAATCAGAGAAGTTTGATGAGATTTATTTTAATAAACAATTTTGAAAAAAGAAAGGAAGGAATTAATGAAATGGCATTTAGATATGTTTCATGATTCATTTTTAAAGTGATCTGTTGAAATATCTGGGATTGTTCTGTTCTCTGCTTAGAGATTTTACCAAAATACTTTTCTGGTAGCTGATAAAAGCATATCCTATCACACTACCCATAGCAAGATGTTCTTTGCATATGATACACGCATATGACAGAACAGAACATCTTTAAAAGAAGTATTCAAAACTTTCAATTCAATAGATGGATCTCAGGCTTCTTATGCAACTTAAATTCAAAACCGAAACTCACATAAAATGTCCGCTCTCACTCATCATTTACTCAATCCTGCAAAGCTGCAGAATATAAAAATCATTTTTTAAAGTAACATACATTTGAAAAGTAAAATAGAAGTATCTATTAACTTTCAAAATAATTATTTAAAAAAATTCCCGATAATAAATATTTGAATTCACAAATGTTCCACCGTAGCTGAATGCTTTTTATCAAGAAAAGTATATGTACTTGCTGGTTGTAATTAACTGACAATATCAAACAATACCAACAATATTAATACTATCAGTTAGCTAGTAAAGTCATTGATCTCCTCTGCTACTCCTGAAAAAACTTCAAGCCTACACATCTCCGCAACATTCGTGATCTTTTTCCATCCTACGTACACAACTTCTCACCATTTTATTAATACTGCAGAGACCTGGGACTGGTCATTCCTCCCCGTACATTCTCCGCACATGTGTTGTGTTTTGTTTTGTTCTTACTTCTCCTTTAATATCTGTCTCTGCTCCTTATATTAAAGTGGATGAAAAGAGTCCCTCCCTAAGGGGCTTGCTTTGGAGTTAAAGAAATTGATGTTCACAATGGCCCTCGAACAGGAAACCTGCATGTGTTTGTCTTGATAGGCACAGTCTCCACTGGCACCACGCTTGCCTCTGAGTTAGGACTGGTTCACGGTCAGGGTACCACTTGCCATTCAATCCACCATTCTCTAACTCTTACGTTAGCTCTTCCAGTCGTGGGAGGAGGGAGAGGGCAGGCAGAAATAATGCATTTTATTTACATATTCTTTGCAGTTCTAGATGTTTATTACATTTATTTAATGATCAGCAATTATGGTTCCATTTTTTGATAACCATAGGATATGAATAAAACAGGTGGCCAAATTTCGGTGTCATATTAAAACTATAGGGTAGAACAGCCCTCCCACAATATCTTACAAAATAGGCCAACATTCATAAAAAGCAACAAAGAAAATTCACCAAGTATAGCCACAACGCAAAAAAGGGCATGGTCCAGTGTTATAAACTCCACAAACTGACGGTCAAGGAGAGAAAGAGAAGATTCCGGAGCTGAACAGAGGGAGGTGCGTTTGGCTTTTAATTCTGCCCGTGCCTCCAAGCCGCGGTGCCAAAGCCACAGAGCCAGAGAACTCTTGCTGACACCCACATGCCTGCAGTGAGGCACCCAAAGGGCATTTCCCATCCCTCATTCACTGAGGGATGATGAGAATCATTGCACGGTTGGAAACAGAAAAAGAGCAAAAAATGAATAAAATGGAACTGTTTGTCTCAGTTAGAAATGAAGGCCTTAAGGATGAGGGACGGATCTGAACCCCAAGTTTGTCCTCCATGGAAAGGGATACACTCCCCTCTAGATGGCAAGCACGTTGGAAACAGGCCTGTGACCAAACATGGGAAGGAAGCCAGCCCGCTGTCCCGAGGGAGCAGGAGCAGTAAACACCCCCCTCTACCACCCTACGCCCCTAGGATACGATCCAGCTTCCCACACGGCGGAGACAGACATAGGGAATGACCGTCAGGTCTGGAAGGATGGCGTTCTGGCCACTTTCAAGGGCCCTTCTATTCACACTAGATCTCGAATACATGAGCAAACGCCCCCACTTCCACCACCACCATTGATGTGAGGGGTGCGGCTGGGGCAGAGCTGGGAGCGGATCCAACACCAAAGCCAGGGCCAGGTGGAGACAGAGGCTCTGAGACTGGACACTGCACTTGGGGTCTTGGGGTCCCTGCTGGTGAGGGGCTGGAGCAGGGAACAACCCTTCTTCCTACCCTGTTTATCATTTTCTCCCATTGAAAAGATAAGGTGCAAAGAACCAAGAGTGCTGGGTTTCTGCCCAGTGGAAGTTTATGGGAAGGGGAGTTGGAAATCGTGACAATCCCAGTGGCCTTCTAGACAAGTCTCAGGGAACAAGGAAAACATCTTCCAGGATGCAGAAGCCACTTTGGAATCTGCCCTTCACGACCTCCTGCTGAGTCCTTCTCTGGCCACTGTATTGTCAGGGTCATGGCCACCTTGACCCCCACCTCCTGTGCATGGGCTTTCCTGTGGGGCCCCACTCTAAACGATCAGCTGCGACCAGGACACATCTGTCCCCGCCAGTGGGTGCCTGGCAGAGCCTGGACACGTACTGCTGGCATCTGGTGGGTAGAAGGCAAGGGCGCTACTGAGGGCAAGGCTGACACGCAGTGTCGCTACCTAAAGCCCGCAACACGGAAGTGGAGGAGGCCAGCTGCACACATGCGACTGCATGGCCTCTTGTGTACATCACAGGCTGTTAAAATTCACTTTGGCTTAAGCACATGATGGAATAACTCGGTCAGTATAATTGCATCGTACTGTGACTATCACATCTCCGAGGAGCCATCTCCTCCATGGAGGTGTGGGGGACTAGGATCTCCAGCCTCAGTGTAGGCACAGAGTCATGTAACCACAGGATAGGCACCCCGTGACATAGTGCTCCGCTCAGGTAGCACAGGGCAGGGGCTGGCACTCTGTCTGCAA
This sequence comes from Avahi laniger, assembly GCA_963575035.1. Classification (NCBI taxonomy): domain Eukaryota; kingdom Metazoa; phylum Chordata; class Mammalia; order Primates; family Indriidae; genus Avahi; species Avahi laniger. The sequence continues at coordinate 7,320 of CAUYSK010091925.1, forward strand.
AGGACCAGTAAGCAAACAGCTCAGGCTCTGAGCGCCATGCCAGCCCTGCCACGCCTACCCAACTCTGTCACCGTAGCGGGTAAGCAGCCACCGCCAGTGTGCAAATGGATGAGTGTGGCTGTGCAAGTTCCAATAAAGTTTTATTTATGGAAACTGAAAAATTAACTTCATATAATTTCCATGTGTCACATAGTACCATTTTCTTTTGATGTAAAAAAAAAATCATCTAACTATATAAGAAACGTTCTTAGTACTCAGGCCACACAAAAACAGATGGCAGGCTGGATTTGGCCCACAGGCTGCAGTTTGATAACTCCTGGTATAGAGAAAACTGAAAATCATGGTGAAAGGCATTGCAGAAACATTAAAAGTGTCCCTGACAATTGAATTAAGGACAATAAAGGTTATTTCTTTCATCCAAAGGACATTTTTCTTCTTATTTTTATAATCTCTCATATGTACTCGATGTGCTGTACTTTACAATAAAAGCCATGAAATAGATTTGTTGGAAAATAATAATTTCCAAGTTATTACTGAGTTCTCAGCTGAGAAGGAAAGTGTGGTAGCTCAGAGCACGGGTTGTGGCGTCAACAGTCCAGATGCAGTTGCCACCTCTGCCACCTCCTGGTGCCTTGCCTGCATGGACCTACGTGGGATCTGCCCCATCCAGATGTCGGGGGCTGGTTGCCACTGAGGTAGCCACCTAATGGCGTGATTCATGATGTTGGTGCCGCAGCAAAATCACTGCACTCAAACCAGAAAACCTACCCTCAAGTCTGAGCTCAGCTACTCACGTGAAGACCTCAGATCACTCCCCCACCTTCCTGGGCTTCATTTTCCTCACCTTAAAATGAAGGGGCTGGACTGAAGAATCCAAGCATCCTTCTTGCTGTAGAAGCTGGTGAACCAATACTTTTTTAACTCTTATTTTTAGATAAAGCAAAAAAAAAAAAATTAGTCAACTTGAGTGTAGCTGCAAACAAAAGTATCTCTTTTCCCCACTCAATAGCTAATTCTCTAGCAGTCAGAATTCAGAACATATGTTGCGTGATTTACGGTGGCAACCAGTAATTTGTGTGAGAAAGACTTAATTTAGAAGAACGCACATGTCATTTTTTTTTCATAACCAAGTAAGAGTTACAATTAGTTTGATTCATATGCTGTCACCGACGTCTCCACCACACGCGCAGCGAACAATGAGAAGTTTTCAAGGCAGCGCATTGATAGAACTGTTTCTCAGTGTGTAATTAATACTAAACATAAATCCTCCTCCATTCCCCTGTTGACTAGCCCGGGCTCACTAGAGCATCATCTTCCAGGAGTGGGTCATTAAGTAGGAAAACCACTGGTGAGATCCACTCTTCTTTACTGAGTTTTGCCCTGCAGCATTCGACCTTCGGCAAACTGCCAACGTAAGTAGTGGTGAAATGCCCCAAATAACTGACAAAACGAGAAATATCTCAGCTTTGTCCCCCGTTATCACACACACCTTAAGGTGTAGCAAAATTTTTAATGATATTATTCTATCAAAAACCAGCTGAATCAAAATATTTTGAATGTTTGTTGTGCCAGTCAAGGATAGGCAAGAGTGGATTTAAAATCAGAGTAGGTACGATGCTCGTAACTGAAGGATCGAAGCGTTCATGAGCATTTCCTCTCTCATCACGAAGTCCCTTCCTTGCTTAACATCTGTCTGCGCTACTGGACGGCAAAAGAATCATTACGAATGGTAACCTGCTTTACTCAAAGTCTGCTGACTTAAATGTTAATCTCGTCTGCAAAATAACCATCACAGAAACATCTAGAATAGTGTTTGACCAAACACCTGGGTACCATGGCCTACCCATTAACAACGACACCATGGTTTTGCACAGCTTAAATAAGGAAGCACATATGTTATAGAAAATATTTCATCTCCTCCTCACAAATGTTTCACTGGAGCTGTTTGTGTAGAAATCGTTAGGGATCATACACTTCATTTTTCCTGTCTCGCTCTCCAGGAAGGTAGCACATTCACTGCAGAGTTGGCACACATAGGCGGCCACCAGCAAAGAGAGAACCGTTGACCTAGAGAAGTCGCATGGGATCACCAGGGCATCATCCCTGCAAACCTGGTATCATTGGCAGTGAATAGACCCCATGTCTGCACCATCAATATTTAGAACGTCTTCATATTTCTGATAAAGGGAGGTTAAGTAATCAATGGTTTCATTTTAAATATCTTTTACAACTGTGGAATACTTCAGTTTTAATTAGTTTAGTTAGTTAAAGGTAATAAAGATTTAGTTAATTTTAGTTTGCGGGAGATAATGTATTTACACATACGACTGTTTCTTTTATGTGCTACCCACATCAGCATAGAATGTATTCATTTCAATCAAGAGAATGGCTTTTTTATTCCTGAACAAGTCTTTGGCATGTACTTTATTATTTTAGAAGGGAATATTATTGTGTTAAAAATATGAAGAAAAGTCAATGAATCACACATTACATATTGGGAAGCTGTTACTCAAAAAAGAGGTATCTGTTGGAGTTTGCAAGCAGAGGGATGGGTATGAAGAATGCTGGGTCTCCTGCTCTGAGGTCTCTTTAGGCCTGACACCTCCGGATGGTTTGAGAGCAGAGCACACGGGCCTTGCCAGAACCAGAACATCTTCTACATGTCGGAGCCTGGAGGCAGAACACTAAAGGCAGAGCCCTGAAGCTCTTCCTCCCCAGCCAGGTAAATCCTTCCACCAGGACACCTGTGTCATATTTCTTTGCTCACTGACTTCCCTCATCAGGAAAATGAAAAGCCCAGAAGTCCCTGCAGAAGCCTCTCCCTTTGACAACTTGTGAGACAATGAATTTGCTCAGATGCTCTGAACGTTCTTTTATTTATCCTAGCACGGTCTTTTCTTTCTTCTTCTGTCCATCTTTGATATACACTGGAGTATCACATCAAATGCTGGGACAGCACCAGCTATCAGGTGCAAAGCTGCCTAGGACACAACCCTAAACGTTCTCAGTCTATGCAGAGGAACCGGGGCAGGAAGCAGAGATTTGCGAGAGACTTTGGTAGCTGTTTTAAAAGAACCATGTTCCAAGGCACACCTGGGGCACATGGAGGGAAGAACAACTGCCCAAGAAATGGAATCAGTGACCATGACCCACAGTGGCAGAGGACGATGAACAGGGAAGCAAGAGCCTGGAAACCGTCCGCCAAGCACGGAGCCCAGTGCGGAGGCTCTGCGAGCTCCGGTGCTCAAGTTACCTGTGGGACAGAGCTGGGCGTGCAGAAACAGATAACCAAAATCCCAATCCAGACATTGTACACATCCGTGTGGGCTTGGACTTCACATATGGGAATCTTGTTTTCATCATTAGCCACCTCAAGAAAGTTCCATCCACCCTGCATGTTTTCACTGACATTCCAAAGAAAACATGAGATGTTTCTGGCATACCACGGCATCAAATGAACGCTAGTTCCTTTCCTCCCTGACAGCCTCTTTAGCGTGTAGTGGTACATGGGCACCCAGGAAGGTGGACCTCTCTCTCCTAGAACTTGAAAAAAGGCATAAAAGATTTTTCTCTGATAATTAAACAAGAAACAAACACAAATAGTCCCATTACAGACATGTTAAAGAGTAAATGCTGCCAAGTGGCCTGTCAGGACCCAACAGAAAACAACAGAAATGTGCTCAGCAGAGGTAGGAGGAGGAGATGGGGTCATGTCTCTCCAGTGCTGTCCAAGGGGGAGGCTGAGTGGCTCAAGGCAGGTGGTGTCCAGTGGTGACCTCGTCATGACAATGAGCTCCATACCTCTGCTTGCTCTGATTCCTGAGTGTGAGCACAAGTACGAGTATCACTGCTCCGTGAATGGGAGTGTCTTGTTTAGGTGACAGTGGGATTCCTCGGTGTGAATTCACAGATGATCTGCTTTCTGCTTCTGATGCATCAGTCTCGATGAGTCGGGTGCATGTTGAGTCTGCTCCCAGAGTGGGATGCTTGCTTGGGGTGCTGACAACTTAAGTTTCTGGGCCCTCAAAGTGAAAAGCCAACCCGGGCTGGATGGGAAAATTTGGCTGTCATATGGGAAGCTGTCTTGGTGGACATAAGATGGGCAACCGGGACATCCAGGGACACCTGTGACCACCGGTGCCTTTCCGTGTAGCTAAAGAAGGGAGGTACCGGACCCTGGGGAGCCTTCAAGCCAGTGTCCCTACCATGGGTATCTTGTTTCAATTCCTACGAAGTCTTTCCTCGCCACTTCTCTTTTAAAATGAAAGTCTTACTGGAGAACGGAAATGGTTCTTTACAATTTAAGTAAAAACTTAAAAATGGGTTTTCAATTCAGCACTGAGATAAAAAAATAACTCCCATGTTTTCTAGATTGAGCAATTTGTGGCTCTGTTCCCCAGCCTATTTTGTCCCATCTTTTGCCATTAAATGTTTTTATTAAAAAGCTTTGCGAAGAGATGCTTTTGAAATGTTCATAGAACCTCAATTTCGATGGTTTTCCTAAACAGAAACTGCTAGTGTTACCTTGAAAAACCATTTCCAACTTACAAGGCCTTGGCATGCTAAACCCGGAAGCTTCCAGCTAGAACTCAAAGGAATGGACGAGCTATTTTAGGCATCAGAGAGCCACACAGAGGCCTCTCCTGGGAGTCACACTTCAGAAATCACCTTCCCGCCAACTTGTTGAGTTGCTCAGATGCCTGCCTTCCCCTGCAATTCACAGTTTAGAGTAACAAATTCCCAAATTCCTCCTAAGAGAGGGTTCTGGGATATACAAAACTCCACATAGGTGTGCCTGGCCTCAGGTGTTTGTCTTTGATCTCAGGGTCCCTCTGGCCAGAATCCTGACCCCAAGCACATGTATGTCCCCACACCAGCCTCGCACAGGCTCCATCTGTGCAGGGCTCTGGCCGGTCTCCCAGAAGAACCAACGTTCCACGCTCGGATCAGGAAAATGGCTGGGCCTACGGAGCCCCATTCCAGGCCCTTTCTAAGAACCCTGAGGAAATATCTTTAACTTGTTCCCCCCAACATGGGACTCCCGTCAGCTCACCAAGGCAAAAGCCGTAAATGGCTTTGGAGTATCTCAGTTAAAATCCACAGTCCTAAGGTTTCTTGGAGGTTGCTGGGGCCTTGGGCCCGGGCTCCAGGTTCTAACGAGGGAGACGCTACAATGGGCAGCATCCCAAATACAGGAAGTGCGCCCAGGGACGAGGACCGACTCACATTGGGGTGAATGGGGACAGTGCCTCGGCTGCCAGGAAAATGCTTTGCATTTATGCTTATGCGGACTGCCTGGGCCATGGGCTGCTGCTGGTGCATACAGCTTCTCTTTCTTTTTTCTTTCTTTCTTTTATCTTTTTTTTTTTTTGGTGGCTAAATCCGTACCGATCTTGAAAGAGGTGTGTACATAACGCTGTCCACTGTAGTCATTAAATAGATGCTTCTTATTAGTAGTATTAAGAATTCTGCTAGCACTGTAAAAACCAAGAGATAAACGAATTGATATTATATATTCACTGATTCTGGGTTACTGAATTTCCCAGTTAGGTCTCTAATATCTATTTAACCCAACTTAATATAGTATTGATATGCTACAGTATATTTGGCTATCAACTGCTAATTCAACTTGAATGTGTGAATGTGTCGAGTTGTTGCCCTGAATTTCACTGAAGACCTAAAGAAGCAGGTGTGGAGGGGAGGACCTCACACCACTCTTCAGCCAGAGGAAGGTCTGGGCAAACTGTAGGGGCTCCACTGATGTCCTCCGTCCTGCTAGGACTGACCCTGCTTCAGTGTATGGCAAAGGCAGATCACTCAGAGATTCTCCTGCCTCCTTCGAAGCCCTTACATAAAATCTTCTCTCCCAGGAGATTCTCCACTCGGGCTGACGACCAGGAGACACTGGGTGATCTGTGGCAATGCCATCCAGGTAAGTGAGGGCTGAGGAGGACAGTTCCAAACTCAGCAGCTGGATAAGGGAATAGCAGTCTTCTTGGCAAAGTTCTTCTAGACCTAACACAAAATGTGTTCCAAGCCATGTGAATGCCAGTAAAACATCCATGGTCCCAGCTCTATAAATTAAAAGTAGAGCAGAAGTCACTACAGCTGCAGGCTGGGCGGCAGGCGGCACGAAGACGTCTGTCTGCAGGGAGGGCTGGGAAGGGACTGGCCAGGCTTCTTCGAGGCTGGCGGCAGCTATGCCACAGGGACGAGCAGCAGCTGTTATGGCCACTAGCGACAGCTGGATGAAGGAGTCTCAGCTGCACTTCTGCCTGTGACCTTGAAAGGAGGGACATATATTCACTGATGGTCGTCTCTTGCTTCCAGAACACAGGTTGCTGCTAAATTTTGAACATTTTCTTGGTTGGGAAATGATGATATCCTAATCTAAGGACTTCTAATATCCTTTGGACCCTGTTATTATCTCCATCAAATCTGCAATACTTTTTTTGGTGTTTGTGTGTGCTGAACCAATAACGTTCATATTCCCACTTGGCTGATGGCTGTACACAAAGCTGACGAGGCCACGCGGTAGGCAGAATGATGTCCTCCCCAAAACACCCACTCCTGATGCCCCGAACCTGTGCGTATGTTACCTGACGCAGCGACAGGGACTTCGCAGATGTGATTAAGATCAGGATCTTGGGATAGGGAGATTATCCTGGATTATTCCAACTGGGCCCAATAAAATCAGAGGGTTTTTATAAGAGGGAGACAAGATGGTCAAAGAGAAAAGGAGACGTGCCCGTGGAAGCAGAGAGAGAGAGACAGGAAGATGCGACCCTCCTGGCTTTGGAGGAGGCGCCATGAGCCCAGGAATGCAAGTGCTTGCAGAGGCCGGCAATGGCAGGGACAGATTCTCTCTGAGAGCCTCAGGAAGGAAGAAGCCTGGCCATTTTAGGCTTCCGACCCGCAGAGCTGTAAGACATCGCATTTGTGTTCTTTAGAGCCGCCAAGTTTGTGGTCATTTATTAGAGCAGCCACAGGAAACCAATCCACTACTGTGCTTATCAAGAAGTGGCTACCAGTGGCCCCAGAATTTCTTGGAAAGGAAACCAGCAGGTGCTGGTTTTTTAAAAAGAACACATGCTATGGAGAAATCATTTGAAAGGCGTGTATTTAGAAATGTCTCTTCATGTGATTTTCTTGTCAAAAACAATAAAACAATTCTATTATTTGTACACCGCTGTGAAGGTATCTTTTTACAAGTGATTAACGTTTACAATCGGTGACTTTAACTAAAGCAGATTACCCTCCGTAACAGGGGTGAGCCTCATCCAATCCACCGAAGAACTTACAAGCAAAGACTGAGGTTTCCTGAGGAAGGAGGAATTCAGCCTCCAACCTGCAACATGCAAATGCTGCCTACGTCTGCAGCCTTCTGACTCAAGACTGCAGCATCCGCCTGAGTCTCCGACCTGCTGGCCTCCCCTACGGACTGTGGACTCACCAGCCTGACGACTGTTTAAACCAATTCCTTAAAGCAAATTTCTTTTTCTCCTCATGTACACATATCCTGTTGGTTCTGTTTCCCTGGAGAACCCGACTGCATGAATAATCCACATGTGAAAGGAGCAAAGTTAGGTTAGCAGGTTGTTAACTCCAGTGACATCAAGAGGTGCCATGTTCCATCTTCCCCCGTGTCCTGATGTCTCTCTCACTCTCCTCAGGGAAGAAGGATCTGCTCGGTGGGTTTGGGAGAAAGATCTGAATCTGCTCAGCACAGCTCTTACGTCTCTTTTCCTTTCAACTCCTCGTCGCCTCACATTTTCTAGGGGAAAGTCTCCGGGGTGGGGGCAGGGTGTGTGGGGCTGCTTGGCTCCCCCAGGGCCCGTGGCTAACTGACTTCAACCATTTGGGCCAAATCCAAGCCAAGCTTTCCAAAGGAGCTTCATCAACAACACAGGTGGAATTCTGGTCTCCAACTGTCTGACTCCTGTTCAAGTCTGTTCTTTCTGGCCCCAGCAAGGCAAGGGAGGGGCGATTGATGGGGCCCCTCATCTCCCACAGAGCACAGAGGCCATTGAGCCCAGCAGAGGAGCAGGCAGTGGATCCCGGTGTGAAACGTCAGTGTGGGAGGCTCAGGGGCGACCCAGGAGCACACAGTGCGGCTACCGGCTTTGAGTTCTCCCGGCTGCTCCTGCTCTTCAGCACAGATTCCCTGGGGGTGACACCCCAGGTGAGGGTGTCAGCCAAGTTGGTGAGATGTTAAGGAGGGTTAGAGGGAAAGAGAAGGAGAGATGGCAGGCGCGGAGGCCAGGGAGAGCTCTGCGTGTCTGGGGCAGCAGGTAGGTGGGCTCTGCAGGCAGCAGTGGGGGCCCAGCGGTTGAGGCTCACCTACTCAGGAGGGTCTGACCCTCCCCATTCTCCCCGTAACCCGCTGCTCATTCCCATAGCTACCTTGGCCCGGATTTGGGAGCACAAAATCAAAGAATTATAGTCAAGACTAGAGACATGAAAGTTGTGTTCATATTTCCATAAGTAGTTCCATTTTTGATGACTGTTTGCACAGTCCTCTCTGATCCTCATGTTATACCCAGTTAAGTACATATATCAATTGGGAAGGTGGTAATTATGTAAACACAGGCTCTCTGTGAGCACCTGAACATGGTGTGTAGCTGGGGCACAGACGTAAATGCAAAGTCTATTTCCCAACTACTCCTGGGAAGTTCCACTTTCGTGTAATTGCATGAGATTGATGAAACTGTTCCCTATACACTGGGTGATTCTGGGGAAGTTGGCTCACAGCACAGGCATTATTTATCCTTAGTAACTCAATGTCCTGGTCCCACAAGTGTCCTGTTACAAGCCATGGATATTTGAGGACTAACTGGCAAGTATAACCCTCAGAAACCACAGAGCTGTGGGTTTCAACACGAACTGCTGGAGGTTTTCAGCACGTTTACAGAGAAACAGACAACGATTCTGATATCAGTTTTGTCAGACTGATTTTATTTCCATCCCAAAGCTGGTGAAAAGCAACGAAATAACCAACATACTATAGTAATCTGGATATCATAAAGCTCTTGAATAGAACATACATGTACACGCTTACACACACACATACACACACTCACACAAAGAAGAAACTGGTTTACGCCAAATCTCATCTTAAATTACATTGCATTGGAGAGATGTGTGTAATTATTTAAATTACACGTTATTTAACTGGAACTGGATTGAATAGAGCGAACAGCTGCAGAATAGGAACCGCACCTATGCTGCAAAGCAAACCTCTGTGAAGTTTTAGCTGATGGCATTTCTTGTTTTTTTATCTCAGAATCTGAGTATTAGCACGTTGGAATATCTAGTTTTCAAAAGATGATGCATAATCTACATCTCACTGTTTTAAACCAAATCAACAAGAAAACTCAGTATGATGGTGAATTACATGTGTCAAGCTGGCTGGGCCACGGTGCCCAAATATGTAGTCAAACATTTGGGGGGATATTTCCACAAGGGTTATTTTTGGATGAGATGAATATTTAAAATGGTAGACTTTGAGTAAAACAAATTGCTCTTCCTAACATGTCGAAGGCCGTATAGGAAAGGACTGACCTCCCCCAGAGCAAGAGGGAAAGCGGCCGCACATGGCCTTTGAACTTGAACTGCACATCAGTCCTTCCTCCAGTGTCCAGCCTGCCGCCCACCCTGCAGATTGCGGACTTGCCGGCCTCCGTAACCGTGTCAATCAATGCCTTAAAATAATTCTTCTTCCTGTATACACGCACATTTTATTGGTTCTGTCTCTCTAAAGAACCCTAACTAATACACTTCGGATTAATAAAAGCTGATGATTGTTTCTTCAGATTTGTGGTTTCAACAGAGGTGATGCAGTAAGTACAATTCTCTTCGTTGGTGAAGAGGGAAAATAACTGAGGAAAACAGTCCAGTGAGCGCATCCAAGAGCTGCACGGCCCCAGCGCGGGCACATCTCAAGAGGAAGGGATGACAGGAGTCTGTGCGTGGAAAATACCTGGACACAGAGAAAGCGAGGACCGGTGCGACGCCGGAACCGTGGTTCAGGAAAGGTAGTGATAGTCTCCATCCGGCGTCCAGGGCGCCAAACAGCCCCTCACTGACTGGCTGGGAACCAATGAACGTCACCATGTCGAGAAAAGGTCACTGGCTGACTGGCTTTGAAACCTGTCACTTTGAAACTGGAAGGGAGTTTGTGTCGAAGTGAGACACCCCTGCACTCGCCACCAGCAAACTGAGGAAGGCAGGGACGGCGCTGCACACCACGGACCCTCATTTCCAACGTACGCCTCTTGCCACCAGTCGGCCTCAGCAGACGCTGGGCAGCTGCGTCCCCCCCACCGTTGGGGCTGCCGCCTTTGCCTGGGTCTTTGGCTTTGCAGGAAAATTAATAGCTGGGAATTTTGCATCTGTAGATTTCAGCTGAGAGAGAAAATCAAAGATCCGGATTGTGCATATTTGAACAGACACTGGTGACCCCTGTTTCGATATCTCATGGTGAGGGGTCATTTCAGAGGCAGGAGGTTGGGGGAGGCATCTTTTTTTTTTCTTTGTTCCCTGATTCAGGAATTTCAGTGATTAACCCTCAGGCGTGTTAAACTCTTACTGAAGGAAAGAATGAAATAGCACACCTCAATTACTCAATTAAGTACTTTGCTTATGGGGTAAAAATGAAAAGTGTACTTGCATGTTTACACACAGCGAGAGAGGGGGTGAGGGCAGAGCACAGGCAGCGGGGAAGGTACAGGAGGCTGGACTAGCATTGGCGTGGGGAAGAGAGCCCCTGCCAGCAACCCTGGGATACATTCAACCCCACTCATTCCTTCACGTTATTCAAGACTTTGTCAAGTCTTCCAGTGCTCGAGGAAGACGATATCATAGCACACAATCCTCCCGTTTTTACAGGAGATTTTGCACTAATCTATGCACCTATAGGAACACGGCCATGATGTGGGAAGCAGAAATTCAATTAACCTCAGTGATTTTCAACTATCCACCACCCATCCACATTCAGTCCTTCTGTGAACTAACGCTTTTCAAGCTACTCCATTGGATGGAATATGTAATTACAGGTTGAGTATTCCTTATTCAAAATGGTTGGGACCAGCATTATTTTGGATTCCAGATTTTTCTGGATTTTGTAATATTTGTATATACATAATGAGATATTTTGGGGGTGAGACTCAAGTCTAAAAACAAAATTCTTTTATGTTTCATATACACCTTATACACATAGCTTGAAGGTACAATATTTTCAGTAATTTCAGTAAGTATTTATGTGTGGAATTTTCCACTTGTGGTGTCATGTCAATGCTCAAAAAGTTTTGGATTTTGAAGCATTTCAGAGTTTGGACTTTCAGATTAGGGATGCTCAACCTGTACTAAATGTGCAAAAGGTGACAGCTCTATCATAGAAGACTGCAGACTATAAAATCGGGAGCTTTTCTTCCTCCTGACTGTGGTCGAACTCAGACATCTGTTATTTCTCCTGATGGACGGCTGTCACACGCCCGCCTGAGTCACTGTGAGCTCACATCCCTTACCATCTCGCTGTTGTCATGCAGTGACAAAATGCTGCCACCCGGAACTCTGCGCTCTGGTCAATCAGGTGCTGTGAGGTGGGACAGGACAAATGACTGCTCCTCTGCAAAGACAACAAGGACCCCAGGCTCTCTTTGACATGAGAGATGAAAAAATATTCATAGCCACATATAGACCTTCCATTCAATATTGTCATTTAGTGAATGAATCAGTATTTCCCAATTAATTTTCCCAGTGCGCTTATTATTTGGAATCAATTGATTAATCTTGTTTTTAAAATGCCTAATTTTTTTTTTCTTTTTTGAGACAGGGTCTCACTCTCTCTTCTAGGCTGGAGTGCAGTGGTGTCATCATAGCTCACTGCAACCTCCAACTCCCGGTCTCAAGAGATCCTCCTGTCTCAGCCTCCTCAGTAGCTGGGACTACAGGTGTGCGGCACCACACCCTGCTAATTTTTTTGTATTTTTTTTTCTACAGACATGGTCTCGCTTCTGTTGCTCAGGCTGGTCTTTGAACTCCTAGCCTCAAGTGATCCTCCCGCCTCGGCTTCTCTTAGGATTACAGGCGTGAGCCACCATGCCAAGCTTGAAATTTTTTAAAGAGTAGAATCAGTATGTAATCAATGCAAAACATTTAGGAAAGTGTTTAAAAAATAGTAGCTCATGTTGTGGAGAGCTTTCTATGAGTCCAGTGTTATTCTGAGTGCTTTCTGTGTAACAAGCAAAAATATCTGTATTTTATAGGATGCAGCTCATGGGTGGAGAGAACTAGCATGTGGACCCAGACTGCCCAGCTCCAGCACCTGCGTGGTGAAGACTCAGCTGCTCTCAGTGATCAGACACACCCAGGTGAGGGCTGTGCTTCGCTTCTCCATGACTCCTAGACCATGTTCATGAGTATGCAGTTACTTCTGACAACTAGAACGTGTCCTTTCTGGAAGTTCTGTTAACTGGTCTGTGTGATGGCTAATTCTGTGTGTCCACTTGACTGGGCCACGGGGTGCCCAGGTTAAACCTAAGACTGGCGTTTGAACCAGATTGGCGGACTCAGCAGAGTAGAGCGTCCTCCTCGATGCGCATGGACATCATCTAATCTCTATTCAGGCCAGAATAGAACAAAAAGTGGAGGGAGGAGGAATTTCCCCCTTTCTTGGCTTCCTGCCTTCTGGCGTCAGCTGGAAAATCAATCTGCTCCTGTCCTTGGACTGAGATTTGTGCCATCAGCCCCTGGCTCTCAGGCTGTGAGGCCTGAACTGGATCAAACCACTGTCTTCCCTGGGCCCCCGGCTTGCAGATGGCAGATCTTGGACTTTTTGGCCTTTGTAATTCTGTGAGCAGATACTTCATAATCTCTTCCTATATATACCCTACAGGTTCTGTTTCTCTGGAGACCCCAGACGACTACAGTCCTAAAAACACTCAGAAATAACAATACAATCAGCAAAGTAAAACAACCAAATAAAATGCCATAAAAATAGAGTCCCTTTCCCACACAACCAACTTTTAGTTACTGTTGGGCCACTTAGTCCTCAGCCCAAGGCACAAGAAATGCCACCTCTGGACTCCTTCTGTGGCAACAGCCTAGAGGCATTCTGTGGAAGGTATCATCAATTCCCCAAACTCAGAAAGGTGTCCCTGGACATGTTAATGTCTAAGACCTAACAGGGCTCTAGGAGTACATCTAAAACTTGATTAAAATATGTTTCAGCCAGTAATATCTTCCTAGTACATATTTTAGAAATGTACACTTCCCCAAGAAAGCAATACTTATTTGCATTTTTCCCCTAAACAGACATGTCCGTGTCTCCAGGACTCTTTCAAGTATGTCAAGACGAACCTACACCACTGACGTCAGTCTCCGGCACTCACATTCCTCTGGGCATTCACACTTTCACTGCCAGCGATGCCATGTTTTTGCACCCCTCTATGTTTGTGTGGGTGGTGGGTAAAGAAGGTGGGGTGTATGGAGACATAAAGACAAGTAAATGAAAGAGCATAAGGAAATGATAAACTTGTCAAATGAGAAGACAGGGACACATGTATTAATAATTCTAATAAAAAATGAGAAGGGCAACACCTCCCAGTATCTCCTCCTACGTACCTGCGTCCCAGCACTGCAGTCGAAGCTCTCTACCCTTATGTGTTCCCATGTGTTCCCATGTTTAAAATAACCTTCTCTCGGCCTCATTTTCCCTCCTTGGCTTCCCTATGCTGCAATGAGGCTTCCCTCCCCGACCCACCACCCGACTAGAATTATTCTTGGTAAGGACAAGATTGCCTTCTTCCTTCCTGAGACTCTGTTTCCTGGGCTGCCTGGACATCACTTCACCTGACTCCTCTTACAGTACAAACCATCTCTTCTCAGGGCCCTCCTCTGACTTCTTTTCTCCGAGTCTCTGAATGTCGAGGCTCCCGTGGTGGCTGTGTCCAGCCTCAGAGCCTTAGATACTACTGATGTGCTGGCTCCTCTCCAATGCACCTCACCAGCCAGCCACGGCCATGAACTCCAGACTCACAGCTCCAGCTGCCTCCTCAGCTCTTTCGGATTCTAACGAACTCCTCACACTGAAGTCCAGAAGTAAACTCCTAATCTGTCCCCAAACTGGCTCCTCCCTCGGGAGCCAAGATCTGTTAATTCTGAGTGATGATAAGAATTTACAACTTTTGAAACCTCGTGTTTCTTATGATAGAAAGAAATCACATGGTAATATTTCATATTTACTAAACATGTGATAAAATGATCTCAATTGCAGAAGACTATCTAAGGCAAATTTTGTTTGGATCAATCAGCAAATATTTCCAAGGGCACCTTTAGTATTTTAAATACCAATGTCAAGATACAATATTTGTAACAAACTACCTAATATTTATTAACCTCTGTGTGTCGGGAAAAGAGCAAATGCTCTGCATTTCAGACTCACTTAATCCTCATTAAATATTGCAGCTTGGAATGCAGATGATTATCATCCCGATTTTTATATCTTGAAAGTTTGAACAAAGAGCAACTTGCCTGACATTTCACTAGAGCCAAGCCCACGCCCAGGCTGGTGGCTCCAGAGCCCACTCCCCAGGCCTGGGGTAGGAGAGTTATCACAGGAAAAGGAAAGGGCCAGAGAAGGAAGTATTTTGAAATTCAAGTCTCTTAGGATCTATACTTCATATAAAACATAACTCCCATTGATGGAGCTACCAGCACTCTGCACTCAAATGGGAGCTCTCCCCGTCTATGACCACAGCACTCTGGGCTCAAGGGAATCGAAACAATATCAGTTCCAACACATAGTAACATAGAAAAAGTTCAAAGTCATAGAAGTTACTCTTTTTGTCCATTCTAAAAGCTTTTTTCCCTTTTTTTCATTTTATTATTTTTTCTTTTTAAGTGTTTCTTTTCCCTGTGAGTAATATTTTATCGCTCTCTCTACAAAGCTCACGGAAAGCTATACGCAACAAGGAAGGGTTATTGTGTCGTGGTCAGGGCAAGCCATAGAGCAAGAGATCTCTCTGTAGAAAGGAGGGGGAGACCACGCCCCATGCACTCACAAGGAGCCACGCCTCAAGTCCCCGGCTTGGTTCCATGTGCACATACTTAACCAAGCAAAGTCGGTGTCAACAGCTGTGTTCACGCCCCTGAGAGCTAGACACAACCTCTGAGCTTTATGCTGCTCATGTGCAAAATGGGGTTAACTTGACAAAAGGAATTATATCGACCTTCTATATGAAATTACATAGACCACCATGCAATGGTTTATTTTCATCATTAGCACTGGTAACAATCACATAGAGAATACAATGCCAATTTTTTGCATATCCAAATGTGTCCTACTTTGAAGGATCAATAAAAAAATACTTATCTGCATTATTGTTACAATGTTTACTATACCTTCACACTTTATAAAAGATCAATAGCAAAAAGCATTTTATGATTAATATTTGAAAAATGGATTGTTATTCAGTGAAAAAAATAGCAATTTTAATAAATCTTTCCTATCAGTCTCTCTCTTTCTGTTCCCCTTAGCCCGGTCCTGTAATGTAAAAGACTCAATATTTTTATACATGTCACTATGTAATGGAAAGGTAGAGGAAGTGCCCATAGCTGTAATCAGAGAATGACTTAAAATCTTTGCCTTTTGTAACTCTATTGATCAGTTTTTATGTCTGTAATATATATTGGTATATCTTCTACTCAGGGCTAGAAACCTCAGTAGGTTAAAATGATTTTTAAAAGAGGTGAAGTTGGGAGGAGGTATTAATTAGTGGACATGCAATTTAAATTTACTAGAAGAGGCAGTCATGAAACAAATTGCACATTTTTGCATTGTTTCCTTTATCTTTGGAGCCTCAAGTGTGCTTTCTAGACAATCAGCTTTAAAGAAGACCACTTAGATGCTGGATTTCAAATGAGGACCCTGGGACCCTGGGACCCTGGGATGAATATCTGCCACAGATTACCCAGGCAGTTGCATAATCCAGACTGGGAGGAAGCTGCGAGCTGCTGGATGAATCCCATGCACCACGGCTCTCTGCAGGCCGCATCTGTGCCAAGTCACCATGGAGTGGTAACCAAACCACTGAGCAACGTCTTGTCAGTGAATCGTCCATCAGCATCTTTTTATGAAAACAATACTCCCTGGGCAACTGTCTTACACGCAGAGAGGAATGATTTCTGTTCCAGGAACCACACCGCCTTGCTCAATTCCATCTTATTAGGATATGGGAAAAACATGTCTTCGTTCAACTCTATTTTCTTTTTAAATTGACCCTTACTTCAAGAGACTCTAAAGAATTGAATTTTTTTAGAGAAATCCATTTTTCACACTCTCTCATCATTATTTCATTTGGAGCAACAACAGCAGCAACACTGGAGTGTACACGGGGCATTGTCCAAGCGGCAGAAGCACAGAAAGGAAGGTCAAGAGGTGCGCACACTCGGTGGGCTCACGGTTGAGGAAGGCCTTTGGGCTTTGTTGTGTCTGGAGATGCACTTTTGCTATTCAAACCTACATTCCATTTTAATAGCTCATGCTGTAGAACATTTTTTCCTGCATTATTATCCTTGAATTTTACTTAATCAAATATAATTCGTTATCACTCTCTGCAAATGATTAAAGATCACAAATTAATATTTATCGCAATGACAGCAGTCATTTCCTGATAGCCTCATTGTGGCAGTCATTATTCTAGATATTTATTAGTTCTGAGCCTGTACACTCAGAGACAATGAAGTGAAAGGGAGTTCGAGGAGGAGGGCACACATGTGTTAGTGTTTGTGCACGCGTGTGTGAGTTGCACACGTGTATGTGTGTGTGCATGTGCATGTGTACATACCCACGTGTAGTAGGAGGTTACATATAATCCACAGACAGTGAAAATACTGCCAACCACTCCAGTGAAATGTTATAAAACACCACTCCCAGAAAGCAGAAACTGCCTTTGTTTAGAAAAAAAAAGCCAACTACACAAAACCCTACTACCTAAGAGAGCCTTACAATCGAACAGTGGTTTCTGAGGAAAGTGGTTTGATGATGATAATAATGATGGATAATATTAATTTTTATATTAATTGACAATAAAACACAGACCTAGATAAAGGGGAGTTCCCTCCATGGGGTCAGGCGGTGTTTCAGTTCTCTGCCACCAGGTAATGTCAATTCCTCTTGATAACAGGAGAAAATAAACAAGAGATTTCTAGTACAATGAGTTTGGAAATTTGGCTTATTGCCACTTTTTGACTGTTACGAATAATACATAATGGTGCTGTGAAAATTCATGTACAAGTTTTGTGTGAACATATGTTTTCATTTCTTTTGTGTACAGACCTAGCAGTAGCATTGCTGGTTCATATGGTAACTCTATGTTTTAACCATTTGAGGAACTGCCAGATGGTTTTCTAAAGCAGTGGCACCATTTTACAATCTCACCACCAGGATATAAGTGTTGCAATTTATCCACATCCTTGCCAACACGAGTTATTGTTCTGTTTTTTGGTTGCAGCCATCCTAGATACTATAAAATAATCTCATTGTGCTTTTAATTTGAATTTTCCTGACTGCTAATGATGTAGAGTATTTGTATATGTGTACTGACCATTTGTATTTCTTCTTTGGAGAAATCTATATTGAGATGTTTTGGCTCTTTTTAAGTTGAGTATTAGTTCTTTTATCATTGAGTTGTATGATTTTTTTAATATATGCTAGATACTAGTCCTGTCTCCAATATGTGATTTGCAAATATTTACTCCCATTCTGTGGGTGTTTTTTCATTTTCATAATGGTGTTCTTTGAAGCATTAAAGTTTACAATTTTGATAAAGTCCAATTTATCTACTTTTTCTATTGTGCTTTTAGTGTCATAACTAAGAAACCACTGCCTATCCCTAGAACATGAAGATTTACAATGATGCTTTCTTTTTAAAGTTTTATAGTTTTAGCTCTTACATTTTGATCTTTGAATCATTTTTTGCTAAATTTTGCATATGGTGTGAGCTACAGATCCAACTGCATTCTTTTGCATGTGATATCCAATTGCCAAAGCACCATTTATTGATGAGATTATTCTTTTGTCATTGAATTACCTTGGCACCCTAGTCAAAATCAATTGGCTGTAAATGTGATGATTTATTTCTGTACTTTCAATTCTGGTAGATTGACTTATATTTAGTTCCTTATGCCAGTATCACACTTTCTTGATTACTATAGCCTTGGAAGAAGTTTTGAAATCAGGAATAGTGAGTCCTCCAAATTTGTTCTCCAAGTATTGTTTTGGCTATTCTGTGTCATACATTTCCATATGAAATTTTGGATCACCTTTTCAATTTCCATTTCTTCTTTCCCTTTTGTATGCTATTATTGTCACATATGTTACATCTCTATATGTTCTAAACTCAATAATATCTTGTTATAATTATTATTATATATAATTTTATGCATTTTAAAGAAGCTGAGAGGAGAAAGAAGAACAAGTATATATTTATAGAGTTTGTTATATTTATCTTCTTAACATGCATTTCTTGTTTGACAGTTTTATTTCCTTTCAGCACTTTGAAAACGTAATCTCACTGCCTTCTGGCCTGGGATGTTCTTCTCGCTCTCATGAGCAGTCAGCTGTCAATCATGTTAGGGTTCCCTTGCAAGTGAGGAGACATTTTTTTCTTGCTGCTGTCAAAATTTTCTCCTTGTGATTGATTTTCCTCATTTTCACTATGATGTACCTGAGTGTGGATACTTTTGCATCTATCTTTTTTGTATTCTTTTGTATATCTGAATTCATCAAATTTGGGAAAATAATCACCATTATTTCTTTGAAATTTTTTTTCTTCTCTTTCTCTGTGTCCTCTTTTTTTGGACTCCCACAGTGCTTATGTCAGCTCATGTTATGCTGCTCTACATTTCTCTGAGACTGTATTCATCTTTATCCACTTTTTTCTCTTTGTTTTTCAGTTTCAAAATATCTATTGATCTGTCTTTATGTTTACTGAATCTTTCTCCTGCAAGTTCAAATCTACTGTTGATCCCCTTTAGTGAATTTTCATTTCAGTTATTGTACTTTCAATTCCAGAATTTCCATTTGGCTCTTTTTATATATTCTGTCACTGCACTGACATTCTCTATGTGATGATGCATTGTCATCACACCTTCCTTTACCTCTTTTAGCATGGCTTCCTTTAATTTTTTGAACATATTTATTGTTGCTCTTTTGTCTTTGTCTTCTAAGTGCTAAGACACAGTGATAAGCCACATTGTCAATGTCCCTCCCATCATCATGCTAACTTTCTATTGAGTGACAAAGACCAGAGGTCATCAATTGCTGGCCTTGAGTCAAATCCTGTCTATCACCCATTTTTGGATGACCCATAAGCTGAAAATCATTTTGCATTTTTAAGTGTAAAATATGTGTGTGTGTGTGTATGTGGGTATTTATACTGGAAGGAAATGCTATGCCTTTTGATGAGAGCAGTGGCTCAATTCTGCCTCTTGGCCCACAAAGCCTAAAATGTTTACCATCTGGTCCTTTATAGGAAAAGAATGCTGACTCCTGATATAGAAAATAGGAAAAAGAAAAAAGGAGAAAAAAAAGAAAGAAAAGGGAGAAGTAATATAATGGCTGATAGCGGTAAATGCTATGAAGCAACAACACAGGTCCAGGAGATAGAGGATCACGGTGGTGCCACATCAGATAATGTGTTCACATGGTCAGTGTGAGGAGAGCAGAGAACAGAAGGGAACAGCGAGTGTCAAAGCCCTTTTGTGCAATGCACCCAGACTGTTGAGAAAAAGCATATGGTCCCATGTCCTTGATATAAGGAAAAAAGTGGTAGAATAAGAGGTCAGAGACATAGTCAGGGCTGGATCATCTGGGGCCTTATAGACCAAACTGAGGGCTTTAGAATACATCTTATGGGATTGAGATGAGGAGTAACACGATCTGATAAACTTTGTTAAAGGCTTGACATGGCTGCTGTGTAGTGAACAGGCTACAGGAGGGCAAGAGCGTGAACACAGACACTTTGGCTAAGGCTGACGTCAAGGAGGAAGGATGGTGGTGTGAAGTGGGGTGCTGAGAGAGAAGCTGGAGAGTCCTTGTGTTGGATGCACTCTGAAGCTAGAGCTGACACCACTTGCAGGTGGCTTGGATATGAGGAATAAGAGGAAAAAGAGTCCAGCATGACTCCACCTATGGTTCCGGCCTGGGCAGGTGAGTAAATGGGGGTATCATTTACCTAGAAGGGGACATAGGAGCAAAGTCAGTTGGGGGAAATTAAGTTTCCATTTTGGTCATGTTTCATCTGAGATACTTATTAATCATTCAAATGAAAACTACATCACTAGGCAGTTGGACTTTCGGTCTGGATTTCGGGGAGAGATCAGAGATGTGGAGTCGTCAGTGTATAGGTGGTTTGAAAGCAGTGAGAGTGGGTGAGAGCCCCTAGCGAGTGAGTGCTAGAGCCCAGACTGGAGACTCTAGCGCGAGGACATTCCAGCACTTAGCAGCGTGGGACAAGCATGGCAGCCCAGGAAGTTTCTCCTCACTCCAAAGTACTGCATGCCACGGCTCCTCATCTCTCACTCCCCCTCGTAAATAAAGTGAATAGCAGAAAAAATGTACCTGCATTCCTCTCTCTCTCTCTTTCTCAATAGATATAGATAGATATAGATATAATAGTAGGTAGCTTAGGAAGGGCTGTTTACATCCCACAGACCCTCAGAATTTGTTAAATTCAGCATACCTGATGAAGAACATTATGATTTCAGCTGCTTACTATAAATGGATGAGGCATCATACAGAAACACAGTGCCCAGGGGGCTCAAATGTCCATGCTTCATCTTACATCAAATGAGAAGGCAAATGACCGAAGTCATTTTTATATCAATGTTCCATTCCATATCAACATGATATTTGTAGTTCTAAGAGTTGGGGGAAAACATTTTACTCAACTGTTATCCAAATGAGGAGCAAAACAGGAAAATGATGTTACCTGTGGTTTTTAATATTTCAACATTTTAATATTGTTAAAAATAGGACAAAGAAATTCTTTTAGTGAGGGTGTTTCTCTAAATGTGGACCCCACTTATGTGACCCTGAAGACATAAAAACGATAGCATTTTCTTAAGCAGAGAAGTGATTTATAACAACCACTCCAATTTATTAGACTGGTTTTATGTTCAGTAAGTTCTAGTAGCTTGTCTTCTGATCTATCAATGTTTGCCTAAGCTATCACCATGAGCAAAAGACCTTTACCCAATTCCATTATTTTTCAGAATTTGACAGAAGTCTATTTTGCCTACAATGGCAGAAATGGCTCACTTCACAAACTTAAAATAATACCTTTTGGCTCATCAAAATTCTATTATATGAAATGACACAAAATAGTTTTAATTCATTTTATCTACAGTTAATATTCTCTGGATTTTACAACTTGAGACTAGTTCATTGTATACATATTTATACATTTCAGTTCTCATAGTAAGTCAGTTTTTCCATCTCTAGGGATTTTACTTGACAAAGATTTTCTTAAATTATTAGGAAACCCTGCCTTTTTTATTGCCATGAAATGTGTCTTGGTGGGTGCTCATTGCCTGAAACTGCTAGTATGAGGAAAAGAGATTCTTGGACCATCAGTTGATGATGCTGATGGTAGAATACATTTCCAGTCAAAATAATATTGTTCCATTATGGCACAGTGCTACTCTTCCTTGTAAACACAAAAATAACTTTACTTAAGAACTTACATCTCTACTCTTTGCTTTGAGGAGTTTCTTGCAATGAGAATTCATGAGCATTTACAATTAATGGAAATAATTAGCTAGGAAATGAGTCATGTGCCATGAGAGATAAACATCCTGTCCACAGGATGGAAATTAATGTCCATGGATAAGAAGGGGTGAAAGCTTAATGGAAAACATCTCAAAATCATAGTCAAAATGTGGGATACAGGAAATATGAAAAGGAAGAAAGGCAACCAGTCACATAATTTT
Source organism: Avahi laniger (assembly GCA_963575035.1). Taxonomy (NCBI): domain Eukaryota; kingdom Metazoa; phylum Chordata; class Mammalia; order Primates; family Indriidae; genus Avahi; species Avahi laniger. Next base: position 29,313 of record CAUYSK010091925.1, read on the forward strand.
TCTTTGAAGACTTGAGAGATACAATCTAACATCAGAAAAATGTAAATCATAGACCATTAGGCTGGAAGGAAACCGAAGGATGAGAAGGTCCCGAACCCTCGCTTCACACGTGAGGAGGCTGGAGCCGGAGGGCGTCTGCAGCGCTGTTAGCGCTGCGCCTTTCCCAGGGCTCCTTGGTGTGGAAGGAAGAAGAAAGGAGAAGATTCAATCATTTGTCCCTTTGCTTTGCACTCCAGGTATGAAATATTTCGATACAGAGGGAAAAAGAAGAACATCAGGGAACATCAAAGTCGTGGACAGTTTGACCTGCAGCAAACGGTACTGATGAGTCTTTGTAGCTGTTCAAATTTCTAAAATTTTGCCAAATGATGGTGAAGAGGGAAGAGAAGGCAAGAATAAGAGGTTAAATGTCCAGCAACACCAGCTGGTTCACAGCCTACATTCTCAGGACCTCTCGACTTTCATCTAGTTGCTATTTTCTTAATTCTTAAGATATGTCAACAAGCATTGAAAATTTCCAAAAGTTTTCTTCAGGCCTACCTTTTCCCAAACATTCAGGGCTATTTCTGAGTGTTCATGCAACTGACAATTCTCAGTGCAAAACTATCAATTCACAAGTCGTGGAAACAGGAGGCGACAGTGAGCTTAAACAGGTACACATTCCCCGCACAGTGACAAAGGGCCCACGTGCCACAAGTGTTGGCCGTGCCAGGGCTGCTCTAAATCTCTGCCATCTACCCTTCATCCCCAGAATAATCCTACGGGGCAGGGGCAGATACTTTCATTACTGACACTTTACAGAGCAGGAAACTGAGGCACACAGAAGTTAAAAATTAACCAACCCCAAACAAAAAACGTTTGCCCAGGGTTGGTTACAAAATCAGGCAGAGGTTGATAGGTTAGAAGTTAGAAGGCACATCCATACATTCCCAAGGAGGGCAAAGACGGGCTCTGCTCCCAGAGGGGATTCTGGAGAGAATGCAGGCTTCATGTGTTGCCAGGGCACAGAAATTCCCTGCAGTGACTTTTTATAGAAAAATGATTCCCACTGAGTACATCAGGGGATGATGCTGGAAGCAGGAGTAGTGAATGCAATCCCAGGAGCAACTGCTCCCAAATGAAACCAGTCTTGCCTTCAGGATAATGAGTGAAGCTTCCCATTTGCTCACACTTTTGCTTAAACCTCAGTAATTCTCCACCCTATGCATTGTTGACAATAATACCCTAATAGGAGGTAATTCTATGGAATATGACATTTATGATATTTATGAAGAACTTGATTCCTTCAGATGAAAGATATTATGTAAATGTAAATATCAATAACGCGAACTGTATAATGTGTTGCAGGGGATTCTGGCTTCACAGCTTAAATGGAATAAGCATTATTCACTAGTCCTTAAACCGAAATTTTATTGCACGTAGAAGGAAGAAAATATCAAAGACTTGGTGTATTAAACTGTATAATTCAAAGAGATGTTTTATCCTTGTATAAACAATGCTTTTTTTCTTTGCACCGAATTTTGAATTACCACTAGAAGACGGTTTTATTCAAACTTATTAACCCATGATCTACTTTGATGAACATAAAAATCTAATTCCTGGCTCTAAAGCTATATGAAATTAAAACTAAAGCATTTACTGTGACTTGAGGCAATGGTATAAACTACACACACACACACACACACACACACACACACACACACACACACAAATAGTCTGTTCTCCTAGATAAGACACTCATCACCTCAATACCTCCCAAAGTGAAATTATCTGATTTTTTTGATTACTCTTGCCATTTTAATTAATAGTGCTTTTTTACATTAGGCAACTAAAATTATTTAGTCTTATCTATTAAGTTTTACTAGTTTCTTGGCTCACAAAGCTTTTATCTCAACTTTTTTCTCTTTTACTTGAGTTCATTTTTGTTTTACTAGCGGAAATTCTCAAAGTGGCCACGTCACAGCATGTGTGCAAGTTGCATTTTCTGAGTCCACATATGCTTAAAAGTCTTTATTTTAACCTTATTCATGAATGGTAGTTTCACTTGGTGTATAAATTGAAGTACAAAATACTCTTCTGAAGTACTCTTAAGATTTTTGCTCTACTGTTTTCCAACATCTGGTGTTGTTTATGAGAAATGCAAATCTGACTCTTATCCCACAGCAGTTAACCTAGTTATTTTCTCCCTAGAAGCTTTTAGGAATTCTCTCTTTATCCTTAATACTGAATGTTGGCAGCACAGCAATAAGTTGGCTATGGTTATTTGGAGAGCCTGTTCAATAAATGAAAGATTCAGGCTTATAACTGGAGTATCTTAACATTTCCTCATATTTTTCAATACAAAGAAATGTCTGTAAATTATGCCTTAAAAGATGATGGGATAAAGATATTACTAAAAAGAAGGTAACGTATTTGATTAGGAATTTGTTCACTCGCTGGTAACCTGGTGTCACAAATGAGGCATCTTCCTTCCCCAGGTTCTTACACAAGCTTGGTACGGTGTCACTGATGATGAGGGTTGACGTCCTTTAATCTTACTACTTTTCAACATTTCCTGCTTCACAGTCTGTGGGCTGAAAAGGCACATCCTGCCTTTATGGGTTGCATCAGCTCTTTCTTTTCTAAGGGCTTTCAAGATGCAAATGCTGGCTCTGCTTTTATTGTCACTCTGAAAATTTCCTAGTGAAGCCAGTGACACAGCAAATGGGTCTCATCTCTCCTGATATAAAGCACTGGCTACTTTCTAGGGATTGACTTTGTGAAATTCAAAAACTGTATACCTTACGTGAGCAAATGCCCCTTGGGTGATGATAAAAATTTATAAGATACCCACAACTTGATTGAGGGAGGTGATGTCATTATCCCTGTTTTACAGATGAGGAAACCAAGGACCAGAAGGGATATGTAACTTTCCCTGAGGCTACACAAATATCAAAGGGTGTCAAAGATTTCAAACCAAACAGCATGGAGCCAGAGTCCTGCTCACAGCAATTACACAATATTACCTCTCAACAAACAATTCAAAGAATGTCTGTTATGGGCACCACGGGCTGTACAGCATGAATTTGATGGGGGAGGGTGTATGGAAACCTAAATTACGGGGGTAGCTGTGGCAATGGCAAACAGAAACCATCATATGAAGGAAGAAGCTACCCAACAGAGAAGTTAATTGTATGAGGGATGAAAAATGAAAGTGGAGGAAAAGAAGAGGGGTTTAGAGCTGGGGCGTGAGAGAGAAAGGAGGAGAAACGGGGACTAAAGACTGTGGTTTGGGCGCAGATAGGGTTTGGACATTCTGAGTTTACGGTATCAACAAAAAATAGATCAGAAACCCAAGAGACAGTGGAGGGCAGTATTACTGAAATGAAAACCAATAATCCAGACAGAATGGTTGAAATTGTATGATGAGCTGAAAACTCACCAGAAAATATATGGAAAAAGGCGCCTCTAGGAAGGGTCCCAGAGAATGTGTGTATTTGGTCGTTGGAAATAGAAACAGAGTCTCCAAAGGATGCAGACAAAAATAAATAAATAAATAAAGTCAGGGAACTAAAATGGTATCAGGCAATTCTCCACGAATTTTTCTCCCCCAGTAGACAAAAAGTGGGTAATAGAAAGAAACACTGTAGAAGTTCAGGAAGAGGATAGAAAATGCCTTGAAGTTTAGCAAGTGTTCTCAGGTGAATCATGAGTTTAGATGGCAGGTGAATAGTGAAGTTAAAAAGTGGGTAAGAATTAAAAGAAACAAAGAATAGAGACTACTTTTTTGAGAGGTTTAGTGGTGAATGGAAGGAAACAGGAATGACGATATTATTTGTGGTTACTTCCCTATGTGTTTCTCCCCGCAAAAAACAAGACACTGTTTGTGGGATGTCTAAGAAAAGGTAACTTTTTTCTTAACTTGTTTATTAATTTTAAAATAAGAGAAACTGGAATGTTTATCAGCAAGGGATAACTAATATAAACATACATTATTGGGGCCATTTAGATAAATGATAATGTTAAAATGTTTTAGGATCTCCTAAATGCTCACAAGATATGTTATAAATAGAATACAGGCCTAATAAGCCATACTTTAAAAGAAAAGACAATACATTTTTGTTGTTGCCGTGACTGCCATTGGGGTCTTCTTCAAAAATTCTTTGCCTAGGTCGATATCTTGAATAGTTTTTCTAACATTTTCTTCTGGAATTCTTTTGGTTTCATGCCTTATATTTAAGTCTTTTATTCATCTTGAATAAATTTTTGTGAGTGGTGAGAGATATCGATCCTATTTTAGTCTTCTACATGTGGTTGTCCAATTTTCCCAGCACCATTTATTGAAAAGGGATTCTTTTCTCCCAGTGCACATTGTTTTCTGTTTGGTCAAAGATCAGATGGCTGTATGTGGATGGTTTTATATCTGGGTTCTCTGTTCTATTCCATTGGTCTATATATTTATTTTTGTGTCAATACTATGCTGTTTTGGTTACTATAGCTGTGTAATATAGTCTGAAGTCTGGTATTGTGATACCTACAGATTTATTCTTTCGGCTTAGGATTACTTTGGCTATTTGGGTTCCTTTTTGGTTCCAAACAAAGGACAGAATTATTTTTTCTAGATCTGTGAAATATGACGTTGGTATTTTACAGGGATTGCACTGAATCTGTAAATCACTTTGGGTAGTAAAATAAATAAATGAGACTTGATTAAATTAAACAGCTTCTTCACAGCTAAGGAAATATTCAACAGAGCAAATAGACAACCTACAAAATGGGAGAAAATATTTGCAAGCTATATATCTGATAAAGGGCTAATAACCAAAATCTACAAAGAACTCAAGCAAAATCAGCAAGAAAAAAAAAACAAAACAAACAACCCTATTAAAAAGTGGGCAAAATATATCAACAGAAGCTTTTCAAAAGAAGATAGACAAATGGCCAGTAAACATATGAAAAATTACTCAATGAAACTAATCAGGGAAATGCAAATTAAAACCACAATGAGATATCACCTTGCCCCAGTCAGAATGGCTTTTATTAAAAAGTCCAAAAACAATAGATACTGGTGTGGACGCAGAGACAAAAGAATGCTTATACACTGTTGGTGGGACTGCAAATTAGTAAAATCTATGTGTAAAACAGTATGGAGATTCCTCAAAGAACTAAAAGAAGACCTACCATTTGATCCAGCAATCCCACTCCTGGGTATTTATCCAAAGGAAAGGAAGTCATTTTATCAAAAAGACACCTGCACGTGAATGTTTATTGCAGCACAATTCATAGTTGCAAACATGTGGAATCAACCCAAGTGCCCATCGATTAATGAGTGGATTAACAAAATGTAGTATATGGACACCATGCAATACTACTCAGCCATACAAAGGATGAATTAATGTCTTTTGCAACAATTTGGATAGAAATGGAGACCATTATCCTAAGTGAAGTATTGAAATAATGGAAAAACAAACACCATATGTACTCACTATTAAATTGGAACTAACTGGTTAGAAGACATTTGCACAGAGGGAACTAAAATTCAGTGTAAATCAAGCATGGGGAGGTGGGGCAAGGTGATGGGAGAAAACCTACCTAACTGGTACAATGAACACTATCTGGGTGATGGGCACACTTATAACCCTGGCTCAAGCATTACAAAAGTGATCCATGTAACCAAAAACATTTGAACCCCCATAATATCTTGAAATAATAAAAAGGAAAAGAATGCAAAATAGAATGACATTATTATTTTTTTAAAAAGATTAGAAAACAACACTAAGTATTAGGAAACAGAATGAGAGATATTAGATCTGGTGCAATGACTCTGACAACAAATGCAAAGGAACTATCTGTCTCCAAAAAGCCAAGTTAAATTTAGATTTAGAAGCAGGATCAAAACATCATGGATCAAAAGAGAAATATTGAAAGAAGCTAGAAAAAACTTCATCAAAAATACATATTTTTTAAAAAGGTATGTATTGATATCAGATAATATAAAAATGTTAAGGGGGAAAAACAAAAAGTATAGTTTGTGAGTGATTATATGGGATCAGGTAGAAATCACTATTACAGCGATTAGAGAATTTACTAAGTGTCTGGATACAAGATAAACATACATTCTGACAATATCTCTGTGTACTATTTATAGTCAGGTAAAACTCATGTTGAAAAGAAGATAACCTATTCACAAGAGCACAAAAACCTATGAAAATTTCAGAATAAACTTATTAAAACTGGGTAGGAACTTTGCAGAGAAAACCCTAAAAGCTTGCTGACTGATTTAATGGTAAATTTTCATAAATAAAGAAATCTAATATTTCTGGATGAGAAGACTAAAAGAATGTATTCGGAAACCTGAAAAAAAAAGATACTACAGTCTATGTAGAAAAATAAACAGGCAAAAGAAAAGTATATAAAAAAGAAAGGTGGTGGTAATCTTGCAAGATGCAGGAAGTTCTGCAAAATACGTCAATCACAACTGTGAAGTTACTGGGACAAGGATACAAAGACAAACTCCTGGATAAAAGAGATAATTCGGTTTGGCCTAAAATGTTAAAAATCATTAATATATGACAAAGGACACATCATAACATAACAGAACAAAGAAAAATAGCTCATCAACAAGAAAAAAGAACGGATTCACATCTTACATTATGATCATCTATATTATTCTTTAAGTTTAGGGTTCTGGGTAACCTCTGTGTTTTTGCTCTGCATTCTTTACAATTCCAGTTTTAGCATGATCGCTGTAGACAGAGGTTCAAAGAATCCGAGAATCTTGGGGCAGATGTAACGGACAGTTTGGTCTCCACGTGACACACAAGACTCTCCACATCTGTGTCAGGCGCTGAAGCCCTCAACTCATAGAGGGCTGTGGGTGTCAGACGGATGTGTGGTCTCCTGCCTCCCGGAGCTACAACACTTCCCTGGGAGAGGGGATGTGACTTCGAGAGCATCAGAACTGGGTGTCACAGTTCTCAGGCTCTGCTGCCTTGAAAGGCAGGGGTGACAGTGAAGACAGACTTGCTGGCATCAGACTGAAATTCCTCATCTCTCTGATCAATGGGTGCTCCGACGAGGAAAGGCTGAACAGCAAGTGAGTACAAAATGTTCTTTGAAGCAACAGAAAAGCAAGTTTTCCAAACCCACTCTCAGCTGGCAGACTGTATCAGTTATTATTTCTTTAGACTCAGAAGACAATCGAACCCACCACTCTCTATTGCATGGGTAAAGAAAGACGGAAAGAAATGAAATTATTGTACTTGTCATATGTAAAGGGAACGCCCACAAAATACCATAAAACTGCTATATTTCTCTTTTTCTGCATAATAATATTCTTGATTTGACCTTCTGTAGGCTTCACTTTTATATTATTCATTTCCTAATCAAATGAAATAAAATCATAATGTCACCAAAGGGAGAAGACAGTAGCTATAAATGCTAATTTACATGAGAAATGAAAGGAACATTTTTCATGAAAACATAAAAAGCAAACCCTATTTAAAGACAAGTTTGAAATTTTTCCCATTATTCATCAGCAACTTTGAGAGATTTGTCAATTCTTTCTCATATGGGATTTGTCACCTTTTATGTTCGTTTCTACCGGCTGATGAAGTACATCGCTCTTTACTGGAAGGATTTTCCTGTTTTTCAATAAAACATTCAAAATCCCACTCACGCCTTTTCAGGAGGTCCACTCATCTGAAAGAATTAATGTCTTCAGAGCCCAGGTTTTGAGTCCTTCACGACCTCTCTGCCTCTTTAAAGGGTAGAATGACATTTGTTGGCATTTGTCTCTCTGTCCAGACCCGCCCTTTGCAATATCCACTCCTAAATATTCCTCTAAACGTTTTTTTCCTCAGCTCACTAATAAAATTCATCAGCAAAGATCTGAAATATTAATAGTAATTATGTTAAGTACTGCACTTCCCAACGTCAAAATCTAGCTCTGCAAACTGTCCTCACGATTGTATCCCTGAGTCAAGTGTTTTAATAAAGATTAGTGTAAATGCTTGCTCTTCAGCAGATCTGGATTAAGTTAACAGGCCTGGAGGATTTCAAGCTTGTTTTTTCTCTTCAATGTAAAAATTATATTGTTCAAAACAAAGACACACAGTTCCGTCTCTGCACTGTCTATGGAAGAAGATGGATCACTTCCATGACAATTAGGCTAAAGTAACTCAGGTTCATGGAAATATGTCAGCCCAAATTACACTATTAATAGAAACTGGAGGAATATGAGCCTGGGAGAACAAAGAACTATGTAACTTTTTGCTATTTTGTCCTTCTTTAGTGTCTGAAGTTTTATCACGACCAAGTACTACTTTCGTGAAAGATGATGAACGTCAGCCTTATGCTGGGAAGATGTATCTGATAATACCTGGGTTCTTTCAGAGAGGTCATCAGGTAGGGAGTGTTCAAAAGCTGCATTTAACCTGTACAGAATTTAGGAGAGATAAAGGGAGAGATTTATGAATGGTGAATCAAGAGGGTGGAAGGACCTTCGTGAGTCCAAGGGTTGCTGTAAACTGTGAGGAGTACAAAGTGTTAGAAGATGTGGATTTAGGACTATTGATAATAACCAGTGAATAGTAATTAGTCAAACTAATTTCTACTCAATTACATATAAAATTAATTATATTGTGAAGGTTGAGCAGAGAGAGCATACACATATTTACATATGTGTAAATATGCAGAACATATTTATGTGTTTTGTCAGTTAGTGTTTGGAAAGTGTATGTTCTTGCCTACTCCATGCAGGGCACTGCACTAGGCTTGAAGAATATAAAGGAAAATGGGGAAATAATAGCCATTGCCACCCAAGAACTCACAGCGTACTTTCACAATGGCAGGAAGGGGTCCTCGGCAGGTCTGCTAGCGGGGTGATGATCCTGGGAAATGGACCCCAGAGTCACTTCACCTGGCACTGAACTCGCAGGGAGTTGCTGAGATGGCTGCCACCATTTGGTCCCGAGATCGTGGACAGCCAGAGCCGTGGGAGGAGCCTGGGCTGAGACACCTGCCCACCGGTGCCGTCACACACCAGTGCAGGCCTCAACATGGGGGTGTGTTCCATTTCTTTCAAATGCTCTTTTCTTCCTTCAATCATTGGTACCTGTCCCAGAGTGACAAAGTCCAAACAACGAACTAAGCTGAGTCCAGGATCATTTCCTTCTGGGCAGAGATCACTGGCATGGCCCACTGAGCCTTGGATTCTGCCAGATTTGTCTGAACTCATTCTACAGCCAATGATAAACATTCATGTGTTTATTCTATGCTACTGGTTTAGAAAATCAAGTCTTGATTTCTTAGAGAATCCCCGACAGGAGAGGTCAGAAAGGTGCCGAAAATAGGACCTCCCCCCATAAAAAAATGATAAGAAAAAATTCCACCCTGAGGTGAAGCATTACTTGCTGGACTCTGACACTTGGAGTCCAGTCGATGCCAGGTACAGGAGTCCTGTTCAGCAGTGAGAACGTCTCGGGACACCTGCTGCCTTCTCACGTTAACTCAAGGACACGGCCAGAGCTGCCGCCCAGGGCTTTCTGTTTTTGCATTTCAACTCTAATAATTCCACTGGCTGCTGACTGTTTTTTTTTTTTTATCTTGAGGAAAAACTTCTAGCCTTGCTTTTTCCATTCTTATAATGAAGATTATGCTTTTAGTTAAACTACCCAACCTTGACACTTTTAAGCTCTGGATAGCAATTCTGCCCGAAATATGGTTACAATGACACACACATCGATATGTGCTGATGGTTTTGCCGAGAGGATGAAACTGGTTTTCCTTTAACATTTAATTTTACGGTTTCACTTTAATGTGCTTCCAAAACATCGTTAAACCTAGTAGAGGCTTGAGTTTTTGTCTTAATACATTCTCTTTATTTTACCTACAATCTTGTCAACATTTTATTCCTTTTCATGGTTTCCGGGTTGTAATTTGTCTATTTTTAAAATAACTCTTTTTCATTGTTTCTATTTGGATTAAAGCCTTTCTAGTAGCTATTACCGGAACATTAGCTGCATATACAATGGACTGCAGCTGTGATTAGTTAGTGACTACAGTGCAGCAACTCACTTGCCTTTCTACAAAACCAGCCCCTCTGCCCGTCCCTTCCTTAGAATCAACACTTCCAAATAAAACACACTTGGAAAACTATGTAATGCAAGAAATTAGAAACAATGAGTAGGCGGTTTAAAATGCATTGCCAAAGACGCCATATTGAGACATGTAATACAACTTTGATTTCCACCATGGGCAAAGCAAACTCCTCTTTGCTGCTGTGTCAGAAGAGCTGGAGAAACCCACGGTGTGGCCTTCCCCACCTCCCACCTTCAACTCTTCTGGCCCCAGTCATTCAACACATCTGCTCCTCGAACACTGCACTGTCCAGGCCACTGGTGACCACCACTTTGCCCAGCTTTGCACTCTTCTCTCTGTGGCTCTTCCAGCAATTGATGACGTTGACCAATATCCCCTTTAAACCTTCTTCTCTCAGCATCTACTGAGCCACTCTTTCTGGCTTTTCTCCTATTGTAGAGAATTCTCTTAAGTTTCCGTTGCCTTGACCTCCATTTTAAATATAAACAGGACCGTTTCCCAATAGCGACAGAGCTCAATCCCCCTCAGTTTCCATTTCTTCACCTCCCAGTTCCTCAATGAGGTCGATGCAGACACCCAGCCGTATACACCGCCTGGCGACCACCTCCCTGTGGGACAGCTGGATGCAGCCTGCGTGACTCATCCCGCTGCCCCAACACCCTGCATGGGCTGCGCAGACTCGCCTAGTGACCCCCGCAGTCCTGCTGCGACTCACGCCTGCTTGTGCACACCCACCAGTCAGAACTCCCACAGGAAACCTGCTTGGGTAAAGCCCTGGGCCCCTACAAAGCCGTCGGCCCACAGCCCCCTCTTTCCGTCTTGCTCCCCATCCACCGGTTGAGCGTGCATGTCCTGGACGGCTCCCCCTTCCCAGGGGTCCTGCGAGCTGTGCTGGCCTCTTCTCTCCGGGATCTGTGAGTTATAAACTACCTCTGTTATTTCATGTGTTCTGTTGACCGAAAAGCCCGATCCTAACTTCTTTCTGGGTCAAGGCTCTCCTAGAGAGTATATACTATGGCGGGAATAAACTGGACACGGCCAGACAAGAGCCCTAAGGGTAAACACCAGTATAACCAGTATAAAAAGGTCTCCTGTGAGAGGGACACCTGGAACAGGCTGGATGCTTAGGCACCGGCCATCTGCCAGGATAAAGATGTATACCATGAAAGCCATATGGTAAACACTCACAATCAAGTCCCCAGGGGTCCCACGAGGGCAGGGAGAGGGTTTAGAGCCATTCTCATGAGAGAGACCTCAAGGCCAAAATAGGAAAAAAATGCCATCTATATAATTGGTTGATCTTTCTCAGTGACTTCGGCTGATTCATCTTCCTCTACCTTTGCTCAAACGTTGGGGATTGGTCCTGGATCCTTTCTGTCTTTTCTAATATACCCTTTCCTTAGGCGATCTCATTTGGTCCTGTAGCTTTAAATACCGGCTATATGCTGATGGCTTCCAAGTGTACATCTTTAGCTCCAGATTTATTTACAACTGCCGGCTTGGCATCTCCCCTTGGATATGTAGCAGTCATCTGAAATTAACTGTTCAAAACTTAATTCTTGATTTCTACTCTGCCCTCATCTTCCAATCAACACTGTGACCAAAGACCTTGCAATCTTAGACATGACACACCAACCAACATCTAGTTGCTCAAGCTCAAGACCCAGAAAACTCTCTTAGTTTTTTTATTTTTCTCACTCAACATCTAATCCAGAAGTAATCTCCACTAGTTCAATTCCAAAAGACATCCTGAATCTGTCCATCCTCACCCAGCGGCTCTCACCTCTCATCTGCACCACTGCAACCCCGCCACGGCTTCTAAGGGGTCAGCCTGCTGACACTGCCTCCTGCTCCAACCCCTCCTCACTAGCAGCCAGAGAATCCTTTGAGAGTGTAATCAGTTCATGTCACTGCCTTCCTCAAAACCCTTCAATGACTTCCCACTCAACATATAATAAAATTCCAAGGCCTTGACCCACCGTGTGAAGTCCAGCCTGTGTCCTGGCTCCTGCCTCCCTCTCCACCTCTCCTCTCTCACCACCTGTCCCGCTGGCCGCTACAGACAGGCCAGCTGGCTCCTAACGCAAGACCTTCGCAGTTCCTGCTGCTTTGCGGGAACATGTCTCATCAGATGCTCACAGGACTGTGACCTTCTGCAATTCACAGTGCAACTCAAATATCATATCCCCAGAGGGGACTTCCTCCCTGGCTCCTCCACTGTGCCCTTCCACATCCTTGCTCACATTCTGTCACGTTATCTTCTCATTTCTTCTCATGAAAACTGTGGGTTTGGTAAGTTATGGGCTGCCTCCTGCCACTAGAATTTAAGCATAAAGAGAACAGGGACCTTGAGTCTCAGGTACCTCTGAATTCCCCATGCCTGGGACGATCCCCGGCACGTAACAGACAAAGAAATCTGAATGAGGAATTTGATAGGTAGGAGAAGTGGGCCCTTCCATAGCCTACATAATCCTGTATTTAACAGAAGAATACATGTGAAAATGCTATTTCATTTGGAAAGTGTATGAATGGATTTATGTGCATACTATCATTTCACATTCTCCTTGTATTTCATTCTGAGAGTGTCATATAGCCTTACGTGCTTTGACATTTATGAAAACATCAGTCTTTGGAAAGAATTTTCACATCCAGTAGCACACATATAGTTAATGGCCCATAATGTGTAAATATACTAAAGGAATCTTCTAGAGAAGTTCTAGAACAATATTCTCTAAAATCTTGAGAACACTCAAACAACTCTAAGAGGCAAACCCCAATGAATAACACCTTTTGAAGACACATATTCAATTAACAAAACTTATGAGTCCTGATTTTCAACTTGGTATCGATATAAGTGGGTACTGTGATGCAGGAAGCACAGCACTAATGCCATGGGAGGTATCTGTATCCACAACTGTGATCATTGTAATATACTATTGCATATACAGGATTAATAACTTTAACGTCGTGAAGTCAGCCCCATGATGGTGAGTTCAAATTCCCCACCCCCCATTAAAAGGTATAGTGACCCATCTGCAATTACATTTGCAGAAAGAAAAATATGGTGGCAATCCCAGAAGACTTGACACTTGAACTTTGATTTTGGAGTAGGGACATGTTTCTTTTTGTATGCGACAGATATCAGAAGAATGGTTAATAAAACCAGAAGAGCTGATTCTGAAATTCCTTTTTATTGGATTCATTTTACTCATATCGAATTGATGTAGAACTTTCTTGAATCTTTCCACTAGATTATCCTTTGCCTATTATACATTCTTTCCAGCACCAAAATACTTCATTGCAGAGCATAAAAAGTATGCAGTCTCCAGGAAATACTGAAAATTCCAGGGGCCTCAGAAACATCAGAACCAGGTGCTCACTTTGGGTTGCAATTTCCAGGTTTGGGGGCTTCTCTGGTATCATCAATGAAGATTAGCTTGGGACGATGTGGAGTAATGTAAATATCTGTCAGGTGTTTCTTCAAGAAGACAGGTGAGTTGTTTCCTCACCATGGACATTAGCAGGGGTTTTGCTCAAATTTCTTATACAGAGGAAACTTCTGGAGAGTTTTATTTTAGCATTTCACTTTTCTACAATGTAAGTAGATTTAATCACTGAAAAAAATCTCTGCTTGAGTAATTTCTGTAACCATATTTTATTTTTTTCCTTTAGAGAAAAATGTCTAACTTTTTAAAAAATGAACAAATAGTTGCTAATATGTTTTCTGTGAGCCCCTCGAACCACCTGCTTTTATGTTCTTTGTTAGGCATCAAGACTGGACAGTGATTCCTGACAGTCTCCTTCCTCTTCTCCTTGAACTCAGATCTGGAAGTGTTGATTTCTTCTTAAAGGAGGCAGGGTAGACATTCAAAGCACAGCCTTCATTGCAATCTTTGAAAATATGCAGTGATTCTAACTAAAGACCTTATCAGACAATATTGTAGACTTGATTTGAGGATTACTGATATATTTTTTCTGGAATTGATTTTCATTTCTCATTTAAAAACACTCATAAACATCGTGACAAAATTGTAGCATCCTGAAACATCCTTCCCTGCAATTTCTCAGTGAGGCATAATATCCGAGCTTTGTGAGAATTTAAGTCATCAGTACAATACAATGTGGTGAAAACCACTGAAACATTTCTTAAACTTCATTCTGATGGATTAAAATGGCAAACACTATGAAATGAGCCCTTTCATAAAATTTTGACTTCATTTTTTCAACTTTCAAGCAAAATATGTTGTCTTCTATGCCATCAATCTTTCACTAATGAAGGCTGGGAAAAAAGTGACCAACACCTACATAAGCTGTGCCCTCTCCATCAAGGGAGAGATACCAAAGAGAAACACAAGAAATTATTTAATGACATATAAAACAGTAGACATACCACAAACATATCCTCGGGGTGGGGGAAAAGAGGTGGGGGACAGCATGACCAGCATCAAACACGCCCCTGCCTCGGCATGGTCACTTGAAATGTGGGCCCAGGGTGGCAGCTGATATCTGTTGTTTGATGCTAGTACAAGAGAATTCAATGGCAGGACCAGCTCCTGACCACTTTCTTAGCGAGATACCATTAAGGATGCTGACAAGACTGTTGCTTACAGTTGACAAGGGATCAAGCAGGACTTCCATCAAGAGGTCCTCCATTGCCTGGAAAGTCTCCAGGTATCATATTCCCAGAAACCACTCTAGAAAATCCATAGAGAAACAGCATGAGAGGGAGAAGGGTCCTGGCAGTCACACTTACTAGTTGAGTGATCTTGGACAAGTAACACTGACAGTTCCTTTATTAGGTTTAAATGGGTAAAAGCTGTTAAGACATAGAGTTGCTGTAGGAACAAAGAAGACAGAGTGATAGGCTGGGTAATGGTCCCACAGAGATGTCCCCACCCCAATCCCTGGAGCCTGGGACTAAGTTAGGGTGCATGGCAAGCCAGAGACTTTTTAGATGTGATTAAATTCAGGATCTTGAGATGGGGAAACTGCCTGGATTGTTTAGGTGAGCCCAGTGTAATATTATAGGAGCCATAAGAGGGAGGCAGGAGGGTTAGCGTCAGAGAGAGGGAAGAAAATGTAACAGCAAAATCAAAAGTCAGAGAGAAAGGGGTGGGGTGGGGGGAGAGGGGAGAGAGAGAGAGAGAGAGAGAGAGAAATTGATTGGAAAATTCTATCCCACTGGCTTTAAAGACAGAAGAAGGGGCCAGCAGCCAAGGAGTGCGGGCAGCCCCTCTGGAAGTTTGAAAGGGCAAGGAAATGGATTCTCCCCGCAAAGTCTCCAGAAAACCCAGCCCTGCTAATACCTTGACTTTGGACTTCTGACCTCTAGAACTGTAAGATAACAAATCTATTCTTGGGGGTTTTAAGCCACCAAGTTTGTAATGGCCTAATATGGCAGCTCTAGGAATCTGATAGAACAGGATACATAAAGTACTAAATAGACCACCTGGAACATTATGAGAACTCAAAGAAATATTAGTTGCTTCTGTTCTTCTTTTCCCAAATGAAAAAGGGCCAAATTTTAGTAGCTCAAATCTAGAACAACTTAAACACTTCACCTAGTAACATAAATGACTTACATAATACATTCAATTAAGCCATAATATTTCACCTGACAGCAGTCCCCAACCTTTGTGACACCAGGGACCGGTTTCATGGAAGACAACTTTTCCACGGACTGAGGGTCGGGGGGCGGGATGTCATGGCGGGGGAGGTGGTGCAGAGCTCAGGTGGTACTCGGCTGAGGCCCGAGGGTTGGGGTCCACAATGCTAGCATATTAGGATAAAGATGAATACGTTCATTATCTACCCAGCCACGGGCACACAAGACCACTTGCTTGTTTCACTGAAGTTTGCAGAGAGGAAAACAATTTCGCATCCAAGCACAGCCAGGAAGCCTACTGATTCACTAATCCCCCACAGAGGGGTACAGAATCCAGGGACAGCGTGGGGTCTCTGTGCCTCGATTGACAAGTATTTTCTACTGGAATGCATATTCTGTCATGTACAATCCATAGGTTTACCTATGGTTCCAGATTAAGGTAGATCGTGTAAAAATTCTTTGAATTATTTCAAAACAATGACAATCTATAAATTAAAGAGGGTTTATTTTCTGTCTAAAAGAGAATAAAAGTTTTTACTCCTACAGAGGCAACATTTATTTCAAGTGCCTAGGCGGTTAGGAGATAGGGCTCTTGTGTTGCTCAGGATCCAGGTCTCATCAATTCCTGAGAGTCTGTTACAAGCTCCAGAGAGAAACACTTGCAGGAGTGTGTTTTCTCAGGTCTGACAGAGAGCCATCTGTCTCACTGCATGGTGCTCAGGAAAAGGAAATGGTTTCGACTTTTACTGCAGGATGTGAAACTTAAGACAAAAGGCAAAACTTAGAGAGCTGAATACTTCAGTCCTCAAAGGTGTTCTCAATTCTAACGCAATACATTCCTGTTCCTACCTCGAAAAAATCATGATTTTTATTGTTGATCCATGAGGGCACTTTTAGGGTGAGAATTAAACTCTGAGAAACTCTCTACCAACATTTTTTATTCCCTCCTCACTCAAAATCATATAGTGCAAATAGCCACTTTATTCAAACCTGTTTTTTAATCTTTAAATTTCATCCATTTCTATCATGAAAAATATCACAAAATTTGAAGAAAAGAAAGTACAGAGTTCAGCAATTTTGAAAAGAGTTCAGAATCCATAGACACTTCTGAGAATTATCAACCATTTGTAGCCCCTCCCAGGTTGAAGAGGAGCAGCCTCCTGGGCTCACCTGCCACTTGCGTCCTCACCAAGGATTAGGGGCAACAGGACGCAGAGATAGGAAGCAAGGTCAGGATCTATTCAAGACACTGGTCTCTCAACCTCTGGGAGCATCACCTGGCTCTGAAGCAATTGCCAAAATTCAACATTATTTGGAAGGTATTTATCCAAACAAAGACCGAAACAAATCATTTTCTGGCTGCTCAGCATACGTCCTTCTGCTTGAAGAAACTTAAAGGACGTTACTGTTTGCCATCGTGATTGCAGATGAAGCAAAGGCAGTTTGTGGCCTGGGGAGAGCAGAAAGCGACACATGGGACCCAAAGGAAGTGACGTGTGGGACCGAAGAAAAGTGACATGTGAAACCCAAGGAAAGTGACATGTGAAACCCAAGGAAGGTAACATGTGGGACCCAAGGGACATGACATGTAGGACTCATGGTAAGTGACATGTGCTACCCCAAGGGAAGTGACATGTGGGACCCAGAGGAAATGACATGTAAGATCAAAAGGAAGTGACAAATGGGACCTAAGGAAGGGACATATTGGGCCCAAGACCTTAATTTGTATATGGCCTGCTCGCCCTCATTGTGTCAGGGACTGCTCCCCTCTGCGAAGGCCACATAGATCGCCATTGGCCGATTTTTATTAGTTTCCTTACACCTATCAGATTATATCGTATTGAATTTTTAAACCGAGATAATTTCTTTTTCCCACTTAATTACATGCAGTCTGAAAAGAGTACAAACATTGATTCTCATTCTAGAAACATATTTTCTAAAACTCCAACAAGAAAAGCACTACATTCTAGGCATCAGACCCTGGAAGTGGACTTCCGATTTTTGTGACAGAATGCATTTGAGGTGGTAAATTATATTTTATTAAAAATCTTTTTTTTTTTTTTTTTTTGAGCCAGAGTCTCACTGTGTTGTCCGGGCTAGAGTGCCATGGCGTCAGCCTAGCTCACAGCAACCTCAAACTCCTGGGCTCAAGCAATCCTCCTACCTCAGCCTCCCAAGTAGCTGAGACTACAGGCATGCACCACCATGCCCGGCTATTTCTATGTATTTTTAGTTGTCCGATTAATTTCTTTCTAATTTTAGTAGAGACGGGGTCTCGCTCTTCCTCAGGCTGGATTCGAACTCCTGAGCTCAAACAATCTGCCCACCTCGGCCTCCCAGAGAGCTAGGATTACAGGCGTGAGGCACTGCGCCTGGCCTAAACATCTTTAATATCAATTCTTACTTCTTCAAAGTGCCCCTTTTCCCTTATCTTAAAAAGGACCACTAGCTGCTTTTTCTCAAACCAGTAGATGCCCATCTGAGGTCTCCCATGACAGCCTTAGAGAGTCTCTGGCATGTCCGACGCCACAGGGGTCTAGTTCCTGAGCGACAGAAGGTCATTGTGGCCTGTTTGGCCACTTGGAGCCCTCAGCTTACTGTGGCAAGGGGCGCCACATGCTTCGGGCTGCTCAGGTCTCTTCAGAGAAACAGGAAATGTAGGAGAGGCCAGTAACCTGACATACTGCTTTTGTCAATGCTGTTATGATAAATATTAGGTTATATAATGTACTTGGATTTTAGTTTTCTGTAGCCTTGTGCTATTCTGAAGGAGAATCTGGAAGTAGTGGGAAAAAAAGTTAAATATGCCTGTCCAGACCCACCCGGTGCAGTCTCTCCTGTTTGAGAAAGGAAACCATCTCTCCTAAGACATCTGAGCTCCACGGCACGTAGGAGAGCAGGACCAACCGTGAACCCTAAGTGCTGCTTGTGGAAACTGGAATTTTCTAGGGCCCAGATGTAAAACATTCCAAGCACAAGTATATAATCACTGGATAACAGTCCCAAGCTAAAAACTGTCTATGTCTCTTAAAGCTGAATCCAGAATTTGATATACACATAGACCACAGAATTAAACCTCAGTTACTGAGTTTCTTTGCCAGGTAGGTGGTAAGACAAAATGCAATTTTTTAAGAGAAATTGTGAGATTTTCCCCTAATAGAGTGACAAAGAATGTTTACAGCAATACCCCAGTGCCTAGAACCATGCCTGACACAAAATTGGTGTGCGATAAATATGTTTAATTAATGAACTAATACCCCTGTTTGAGAAAAGGAATCTGATTACTCTTCAACAGTCCATATACAAAAGTCCAGCGCCAGCAGTTAAAGGATATTTTTGTTTTGCTCCCACCACAAAACATTTTGATGAAATTTTATAGAACAGACTAATTCAACACAACTTAACAAACAATAATTACGCATCCACGGTGGGCCAAATACTGCTAACAGCATAGGTATCACAGAGAAGGGGGCACGCTGTTCACAGACAGCCATGACATAGTAATTCTTGCCTTGACAGACCGAGTTCCCAGTGAGAAATGCACTAAACGGTTCACATGTCAGACGCAGGGTCCCTTTATGGTTTCCCTTTTACAGCACACCTGTGTGTCCTGTTTCCCACCGTCCCCGACACCAGGTGGCTTTGTTTCCCCACCTCTCCTCTGGTCTTCATTGCTTATTTCCTGTTTGGCTTCCTTGCAGTCTGTATATTTCCCTGATATACATTTCTATGCATCGCCGACAACGATACCCCTGGGAGAGCCTCTGACAACTACTCCAGCTTAGCTCCTTCCTAGACCCTCCTTCCCGACTCCAATCCCCTCCCTCGGGAAGGGCTCCGTCATTTCCTCCTGCGTGGACAACAGGACCCTACAAAGTGCTGCAAAGGCACAGGAAGGGGAAACTCTTGCCACAAACACTAACCAAAAGCGAGTGCTTAAGGAAGTGTCATTATTTGAATTTCCCCCGCCATGTGTTGACGATGGTTGATGTGGCTGCCTACCTGTGGGTGACCCGGGTCCCGGGTCTGGAAGCCGCACAGGGAAGATGCCATCTCTGCCCTTTTGTTTATAACTCCCCAAGTGCAGAGCCTGGGCGAGGCACAGGCAATCAGCTGCTCTGGTTTCTTTTCTGAAGGCTATGCATGAGTGGATTCCACACTTGGTATTAACAGCAGCAACATTATTTTTATAATGCTTAAAATAATGTGGACATGAGATCAAAAATGCATTACCTGCTGACGTTTTTCAAATTCCAGTTTGATCCGGGACTTGATGCAATTACACGTGTCCTGATACGTTTGCTGCAGAGCAAGTTCCATGAGGTGCTTGTGGTAGGCTCCCGCCAGGTTCCCACAGATGAAAATGATCACGTTGGCCAGGATCTAAGGAGACAGAAAGAGCTGCTCAATGGGGTGAGTGTTTCTAACTCACAAGTACAATAAAAACAGAATGTACATTAGCAACAGTCTTCAAAGAGACAACTGCAGGAAGTTAATTTTACTTCTGATTCCAAACTAACATTTTGATTTTCTTAACAGAAAACATTAATCCCCATTAGGGGTTGTATCCTTTTCTTGCATTCATGCCCTTTGGTAGGCGACTTTGTCGTCCCGCCCTTGACTTTGGGCTCAGCCATGTGATTTGCGGTGCTTTGGCTAACACAGTGTGGACAGAAATAACATGCTGCCCAGGGTTAGAAGATCTTGAGTGTTTTCAGGTCACTTTCTTGTGCCTGAACATACACAAGAAAAGAACACGCCCTGCCCAGCCCACCAGTCCCAGGATGAGAGATACGTGGAGCAGAGATACCCTAGCCAACCTCCAGTGTGTTACTGTGTGCCACTGAGCTTTCATGGTTGTTACCCAGCATCGTGTTAGCAGGTGACTGATACACACTGCCTCACACCAAAACTGTACATGCTGATAAGTGATATTCCCCACTATCTTTTGTTTACATAGAAATATGGCAGCCTTTCAAAATATGTAACTCATTACTCCTTTGATGATAAAAACAATTCATGTCACAACAATTTGGAAGGAAAACAGAAAATATATAAAGAAAAACTAAAAATAATCCATAATTGTCCTTCTCAGGAAGAACACTTTTGCTGTCCATATGGCCTTGTCTGCCCACTCCAACTCTCTCTGTATTCTCAAAATTGGTGCTATATTTTGTTTCGTCAAGACCTCTATCTTGTTCCAAAAGGTCTGAGTTCATTCTGAATGTAGTTTTGTGCTTTGCTTTCATTTAACATTTAATTAAATTTCTTACAGATCAGATAAATTCTATAGAAACAGGATTTTGAATGCTTAGATAATAATATTCGGTTCTATGATTGTATCATTTAGTTACATTCATATTGTTCAGTATTTATTTTATTGATATACTGCGCATTTGCATTATGCTATAGGGTCAACCTCGTGTATAAAACTTTGACTTCATATTTAATCATTTCCTTAGACTCAATTATTGAAAATGTACTGAGTCAAAAATAATGAATCCTTTTAAATCCTTGATACACACTGCAACATGGCTCTCCAGAAATGTTCCATTTCTAGTCTCATCAATAGCGTATGACCATGTTCTTTTCAATGTGTGTTCTTATTAGGTAGCATACTATTCACATAGAGCACGCTCCGGTGAGTTCAGGGCTAGACCTACAGGTGTGCCAGCGGGTGGCAGACATATCTGGTTAAAATGGCCCCCTCCCACTTCCACGTGATCTTAACTCTCATTTTCTCACCAAGACAGGCTTCAGTGACAAGGCAGGGGCATCCCCTGACACAGATCGGTCTCCCACACCAAATCGCCCAACGTGGCGAGCAGGAGCAGCGGTGACCACAAGCCGTCAGAAGAATTTTATTCCTGAACCTTCAAGGTTCCCCGAGACGGGACTTCTCAGAGGACCATGGCTGTCCTGCCCCTGCACGGTGGGGTCACTCCTCCCAGGGACAGAAGGAGGAGCTGATCTGACTTGGAGGGTCCAGGAAAATGACATGGACCCTCTGCATTTCAGCCCCTCCTCTCCCCTCTCTGCGGGGTCTTCCTCCCTAAAGAGTGTGGTCATTGTCATGTCCTGTGTCTCAGCCAGGCAGTGGACCTACAGGGCCCGCTCACCCCTGTGCTGGGAAAGGCCTTCATCTGGGGGTGGGGGGTTGGTGGGGAGAGGGGTTAACTCCAGGGAATACTACCAAGATCATTTGTCCCTAATCACTTTCTCCAAACAGTTGTAACAGTAATAAAGGTGACTTTTGTCCTCCATCTGACGATGCCTTTCCCTATCTCTCAACAGGTTCTGAACACAGGGAAAAAACAGTAATGTTGATTATTAGCCTTCTAAAACCTCGGAAAATAAATTTTCAGGATAGAGGGATGCAACACGACAGAGTTAGAAATAACAATGTGATGAGCTTCTCTCCCTGAATACATGCAGAGGCCCCACGGAAGGGAGGTCAAGAACTATGCAGACCAGAGGGGGCTTCAACACTGTCCCATGTGACCCACTCATGTCACAGAGATTTGAGGCCAGAGTTCCCACAGCTCACCCACATTCTCTCAGATAACTCCTCATAAGTCCTTCTATGCGTCCGTATTTGATCTCACCTCCATTAGCATTGACGAATAAAATATTTACTGGGTATTTTTGTGTGTGTGTGCTTTGTGTGTGATATATGAAGTGTTACGTATGTGTGATTTGTGAGTGACATAGTCACGTGGGGTGCACACATGTATGTAATTGTGTGTGATATATGCACATGGCATGTATGTCTATCTGTGTGATTTGTGTGTGGTCTGTATGCCTGAGTAAGGTGTGCTGTGTGTGCATGTGATATGCATGTCACACGTGTGCTCTGTGTCGAAGGCATGTGCGCTCACAATCTGTGTGTGAGTGTGTGCAGCAGCTCAGAGCTTGGGAGCAACGTGGCGGTCCTCAGCGCTACTTCGCACACTTGCCAGCCGCGTGGGGCTGCCCTCCTCCCCACTGCCAGGCTGCGACATATCTCTGCGAATGTCAGGCCTGAAGCACGTGGGAAGTCCTGGGGACCTTCCTGGCTTCTTCCTTGAAGGGACCCTCCTCCAGCTGAGCCTGAGTCGCTCCCAGTGCCGCGGCCAATGGCTTGCCGTAAATTAAATCCTGCCACACTTTGCTCCTGCAAAATGACCATCTGCTTTGCTAAAAATGCTTCAGACTGTCATCGCCAGATTTGCTCTGAAGAGCAGTGCACGAAAGAATGCAGGAAATGAGAAAAGCTAATGCAGACCATGCTGCTCAGAATGAGAAAATACCAGCTCCTTCCTTATTGGGAGTAGCTGAAATAATAATGAAAATAACTCAGTGATGTTTCGTGACAGCTTTTTATCTTCCTCCTCAAAAATGCCTTCAAAGCATAACTATCAACATGCTAGGCAGTAAATTTCTCCAAATTAAGAGCCAAGCTTAAACAACAGAACTGAGCAAAGTCATCGTCGCCTGTCCCCTGGCCTGCCACAGCAGGGAGTATGGATGGAGCACTTTGGTACCAACCCCCGAAACCCTGACGTGCGTCCCCATCCTCTGGAATGGCAAGTACTGTCTTTTCCTGTTTTCCTCCTAGAATCCCTCTCCCCACTTCTATCTTCTAAATTCCCCTGGCCTGATGGGCCTTGTAGCCACAGAACCGTTCACTCCGAGTGTCAGAATTCTTTTCTTTATTGCCATAGGCTTTTATTCCCATAACTGGGGCAGCCTGCGTGGAGAACTGCCACGTCCAGGCCACAACCCTCCCTGCAGACTGAAGTCAGGGGACTCCCCGGTCTGCTGGGCTCTGAGCACATCACCGATGTGGCTGACCCAGTAAACGTTCCTTGTCTGTTAAGAAGTGTCCCCACATTCTACAGTAGAAGCTTG
>CAUYSK010091926.1:0-52768 GCA_963575035.1 Avahi laniger
ATAGAAAAAATTAGCCGGGCATGGTGGTGCATGCCTGTAGTCCCAGCTACTCAGGAGGCTGAGGCAGGAGGATTGCTTGAGCCCAGGAGTCTGAGGTTGCTGTGAGCTAGGCTGACACCATGGCACTCTACCCCGGGCAACACAGTGAGATTCTGTCTCAAAAAAAAAAAAAAAAAAAAAAAAATCTCAAGTCTTTCCTCTTCTCTGAATCTCCATTGCTACCGTCCTAGTCAAAAACAGTCTCTCAATGTAAGTTTTTTTTCCAAGACAGCCTTTATATGTCTAAAAAAAGTTAAATAACTAGCACAAAAGTGGGCTAATTATAGTTTTTTGGGTTTAAAATAATAGTTATTAACACTAGAATTTTTGTGTTCTGGTGTTCCATAAGTCATTAGTTTCAGTTTACAAAATTTGCTGTTTCCTCTGTAAATCCAGACATACACATAGAGGCATACCTTGGAGATGTTGCAGGTTCAGTTCCAGACCACTGCAATAAAGTAAATATCACAATAAAGCAAGTCACACAAATTTTTTTGTTCCCCAGTGCATAAAAAAGTTATGTTTATACTATGCTGTAGTCTATTAAGTGTGCAATAGCATATGCCTAAAAAAAGACATACATACCTTAATTAAAATACTATATTGCTTAAAAAATGCTAAGAGTCATCTGAATTTTCAACAAGTCATAACCTTTTTGCTGATGGAAGGTCTTGCCTTAATGTTGATGGCTGCTGACTAATCAGGGTGGTCGTTGCTGAAGGCTGGGGAGGTTGTGGTGTCCTCATTATCATGTGTTTCTTGAAGTTTTCATCATTCTACCCAGAGAGATCATTCAGCATCCAGCAAATGGCTGCATGTAGACATTTAAGACTTTTTGAGAGGATTTAGCACACCAGGGAGGAGACCCTATTATGACTAGAGGAGGGTAATACCAAGAGTTTGGAGATCCTTAGCCAGGATCCCTACGAACTAAACCAATTAAAATTGCACAGGTCAAAGAATGAGCCAGATGAGGAGACTGCCTGTTTTAACCATGTGGTCTGTTTGTTAATTTTTCAACCGAGTCTCTACTCATGTATTTATTCATGTGCAACAAGAAGTGTCAGCAACTGCACAGCCTCCTCCCTGTTCAACTAATAGGTAATCTAGCATCCCATGAGTGTGTTAAATCAAAGTAGGGAGTAAGAAGACATGGGTCTAGAAGTCTCACTCTGTAAAAGAGATCACTAATACCACTTGAACAACAGTTGCATTAGAGAAGTTGCTAAAGTTACCCACTAGGTGGACTACAGGATTCCTCAGGTCATGTAAAGATGTGGGTTTGGCATAAGAGATCCAGCATTTCGTCAACTTACCTGCAGAAGCTACCGATTGTGAAATTCTAACTATAGCATTATCCTGCCAAGTGAAAAAAGTAGACATAAGCAAGGAAAAATTAAGAGGGGTAAGAGTCTCATTATAACGGGGAGTCTTGTTCTCATGACTTGAGAAAAGCTGTCCACAGCATGAAGTCATTAACTTTCACCCTGATTGGCAGCTGGAATGTCTCTGCTTATGGAAGGAGACATTTTGGTGAATTCTCTGTGTGGCCAACACATCTCTGTCCCTTGAAATTCACATTTAGTTGTCTAGTTTATAGGGCTTCAGGAACATAGCAGTTCTTGTTTTTAGTTGGAGAGTTGTAGCCAGATACTGGAGGAAACTAGAAGAATTCAGGATCTAGTCGAGTCTACAGGTAAATAATAAAAACCCAAAAACAATGAACGGGGCTACAATCTAATAGTTTTTCTTCAGAAACATAGTTTTTCTCCCTATAGTCATCACCATTTCTACCAAAGAGAATCAGAGCAAGATTTTTCCTTACAAAATAAGTTTAATCTCATCAAACTTGAGCTGATTATTTACATAAGTACAGTAAGAATAGCGACTAATACATAGGTTCTTTTAAAGTTTGCTTTGCTAGAACCTTTGATA
Source organism: Avahi laniger (assembly GCA_963575035.1). NCBI lineage: Eukaryota > Metazoa > Chordata > Mammalia > Primates > Indriidae > Avahi > Avahi laniger. The sequence goes on from CAUYSK010091926.1 coordinate 1,975, forward strand.
AGAAAGCTCAGATTGGCTCAGGCAACTGCAAGATGTGGTGAACTCGTGCAGATCAGTTTCGTAATGCCATTGGAGCCTTGCAGCAATGTGGTCCTCCTGCCTCTTTTAATAATACTCAGACAGCAATTAACGAAGACCAACCAGCTAACACTACAGAATAAGATGTCCAGCTTTTCTGCAGTACTGATGGCACGAACAACAAAAACATTGACGTCTTGACAGATTCCTTACCCAGTGAAGAATCTACAGCTGCTTTGCAGGCTGTTAGCTTATATAAGCTAGAAGAAGAAAACCATGAAGCTGCCACATGTCTGGAGGATGTTGTTCATCAAGGGGACATGCTTCTGGAAAAGATACAAAGTGCTCTTGCTGATGTTGCACAGTCACAGCTGAAGACAAGAAATGGTTCCCATAGTTAGTCTCTTCCAGACTCACAGTACTAGTAAATACCGTGTGGCCGAGAAAAGAATGGTTTCAATGCCATTAAGAATTCTGCATCAGATTTATTGTATTATTTTTTTTTCACTCCCCTACCCCATCAGATTTAGATGCAAGCATTACCACAGTTACAGAAATATTAAACACTGACAAGTGTTAAAAAAAAAAAAAAAAAGAAGCTCGGATTGGATTTTTGAAAACCTCTTGAGGCTAGGAACCCAAATCAAGGTGTACTTCAGAATTGTCTGCAGTACTTATAGATTGATTCTGTGTGCATTCTTAAATATGATATCCCAGTCAAATCCTTGGTACTATAATTTCCACTTTCATCTTGTTATAAACAGCAGATTCTTATTGAACTTATGCAAATAACTATACTCCCATAAAAATAAGAATATTCATGAATATTTCTCTTTCTTTTTTCTGTTTTTTATTTGTTTGTTTTTTGAAAAGGGGTCCTGCTATATTGCCCAGGTGAGTCATAAACTCCTGGGCTCAAGTAATCCTCCCATCTCAGCCTCTCTAAGGAACTACAGGCCCAAGTCACCCTGCCCAGCTAATTTAGATGAATATTTCTGAATTCTGGAGGGGTCACGTAGGAAGCAAAAGTAAATGTTTCAATTTTCATTCACAAAAATATAATTTAACAAATTGCTGTAAGTTATAGATAGCTTACAAGAAAAGAAGTTTCCAAGGCTGGGTGCGGTGGCTCATGCCTGTAATCCTAACACTCTGGGAGGCTGAGGCAAAAGGATTGCTTGAGCTAAGCCTGAGCAAGAGTGAGACCCCGTCTCTACTAAAAAATAGAAAAGTTAGCTGGGTGTCATGGAGCATGTCTGTAGTCCCAGCTACTTGGGAGGCTGAGGCAGGAGGCTCACTTGAGCCCAGGATTTTGAGGTTGCTGTGAGCTATGATGATGTCACTGCACACTCCAGTTAGGGCTACAGAGCAAGACCCTCTCTCAAAAAAAAAAAAAGAAGAAAAGATATTGTTAGTTCAAATATAAAAACCATAAAATCCTTTAATTATTCTTTATCAGTTCGTTCAATCCCATATAATCAATTCTTGTTCTGCAGTTTCATGACAAATCCATTAGTTTCTTCATTAGAGCTCTGAAAATGCTTAACCAGAACTTAATGGTTTTAGTTACATATATTAATTAGAACTTTTAATCCTTAGTAATCTTAATTCCTAGTGAAAACTAGTGAACATTGTGAACTGTTCCATATCAGCATTTTTGATGAGCACCATTGCTCCCTCCCTCCCTCTCTCTTCTCTCTCTTTCTTTCTTTCTTTCAACAAGGTCTCTCTCTGTTGCCAGGGCTAGAGTGCAGTGGCATCATCATTCTTCACTATAACCTCAGACTCTGGGCTCTAGCAATCTTTCTGCCTCAGTCTCCCGAGTAGCTGGGACTACAGGTGTGTACCACCATGCCCAGCTAATTTTTCTATTTTTTGTAGAGATGGGGTCTTGCTATGTTGCTCAGGCTGGTCTTAAGATGAAGGCTAGCCATCATCTTAAGTTATTTTTTCTTGTTCGCAAATCAGGCAAGTATCAAAAAAAATCACAGAAGCAAAGAAACTAAAAAGCTAAACATGGTTCTTCCCTCTCTCTCCCTTTTTTTCCTAGCCTCAAGTATTGGCCTCCCAAAGTACTGGGATTATAAGCATAAGCCATAGCACCCGTCTGAGCACCATTTCACAATTTTTAGAAACATGTTTCCTCATAACATAATTTTTTCACGTTTATTAACAGACCTGAATATATTTACGTTCTCTACATCATATAAAAGCAATGTCCCAAAATATATATACTTTAAACATATTCAGCAATTAATGTTTCAGTATTTTAACTTACCTGGAAATGACTCACCCATTTCACGAATATACATTACTTGATATAACATGACTTTAAGACTTCAAGTTTATGAAAAAGAATTTTGAAACTATGACAAGTCCATTTATGAACATTTATCTTATTTACATTCATCTAATTTACTCGTTCTTAACACTCATGTTTGAATTGCTCACGGAAAACAAGGCTAGCCATCATCTTAAGTTATTTTTTCTTGTTCGCAAATCAGGCAAGTATCAAAAAAAATCACAGAAGCAAAGAAACTAAAAAGCTAAACACGGTCCTTCCCTCTCTCTCCCTTTTTTTCCCCACAACTGACATGGATCAAGACATCCATCAATTCATTTTTATTGTACATTTTGTTCTCAGGTTGGATTTATACTTTTGTGATCTAACAGAAGACAACACAAATCTGTCTGATCAGCAAACCCAGGCAAAGATGCATGTCTGGATTATATTCATATTTAATGCTGACAACTCTGAAGACATTCCTATTTTTATTTTACCAACAATTAGCTTATTTACCAAAGATAATCCAAGTCACATGAACTAAAAGGCAATTGGGTTAGTTTCTATTTTCCTGAGATAATAATTTATATAAACATGCGCTTATTTTTTTTTTAAGCCAGTTAAATATAGCCCTTATATATTTTGGCAACATTATTCACAGGTAGAAAAATACCACATACACATAACATATATACATAGACATTCATAAATACACAGACAGCAGCAGATCTTACAGCTTTCATTAAGATTTTTCATTTGCCAGTTTCCAAATAGTTTCTCTCCCCCTTTCAGACTATCAATCTCTTAATTACCTGTTCTATTGGCCTAAGCAATGATTAGGTAGGCAACCCTAAATTTATACCTCCAAAGGAGTGGCTCTTAGGTGGAAATCTTACATCTCAAAGGCACAGAGAAAGAATGCAAGTTTTTTCTAAGAAAGACCTCAGGCCATGTTACTTATTATCAGAGGTCAATTTTATACAGGCTATGGACTAAATTTAGGTCTGAATATCTCCAAACCTCATCTGGGTAAATAAAATATCCATTTCTGCTAAAAGTGGATCTGATGCATTTTCCTCTAATTTGGTCTTGAGGTTTCCCGCTCAAGTGTGCTACAAACTCTAAGCCTTCTAGCCACCCTCTAGAAGAGCCCTGATTTGGAGGAGAAGTGAGGTCTGCGTGTGGTAGGTGAGACAGAGAATTCAAAATGGATGCTGAGGCCGTAAGAGCCATATGAATTCACTACAAGATTTTACAAGGAAGTACACAGAGCCTAGGAGACAATTCAGAAGCCTGTTCAAAACAACCAGTTGAATGCCAGAAAGGTATATTTTGGAGACCAACTTAGTTACACAGGTGGCTTTTCATTTAGCGTCTGTTTCCTAACTGTATTACTGAGTTCGGGCTGGAGTGCACTGATGAATAGGGTAGACAAAGCATTTTCTGTGTCTGGACTTGGCATGGATAGCTCCGAAAAAGAAGCAAACCTGCTTGACCTGTGGGCCTAACTTTTACAATACTTTTTCCATCGCTTTTTGTTGTTGGGGTGGGGCAGTGCCGAAGTCAAAAGGTTGGCAGATTCAGTGTGTCCTATCAATTAGTTACTTAAGTTTGTCATTTACCTTTTGTAAAGAGTCTTTTTAAAAAGGCAATAAAAAATTTTTGGTCTCTTTTTAGACGTTTCTGCACATCAGTAGGCATCCCTGGATGGGCGTAATTCAGCAGCCCTCATTTTTAAAGGCATTTCTTAAAGTCCAGTGTCATTTATCTGGAACATTCCACATAATAGCCATGATAATTTTAAATTATCTTCAGTAAGATTTTGCCATTTTGATAAGTATTTTCAGCTTCTGGGGCCTGATACTTATACACGTAAAAGGTAGGTGTAGCTGGAAGGTGGAGTACCCAGTTCTTTAGAAATTAAGGATCTCATTTTTACATTGAATCTTGGGTCTCTCAAAGGCAAGATAAAAAGCCAAGTGGGAAACAACACAGGGTTGGGTCATGTAATGCTTTTACATTGTACCTCACTGCACAGACATTTTCTTGAAGGTGGCAAGTGCCAGCCCATTCTGTGTCTAGCTTATCCTGACATCAGAGCCTTATTTTTTGGTGGCCAGTGCTCTAATAGCTCTTAAGTGTCTGAACTGTGTCCACCAGTCAAGTTGTGGTCTTGGCTCTGAGACCCTCTTGACCAACTTAGCCAATGATTTTCTCCTACCTAAGTGCATGTAAAAAAAAGGAAGATGACAGAACTCAAATTCCTGTAAATTTCAAAAGCCAGAGTTAACACTCCTACAGTAATAACCATTTCCTGCAACCACTGACCTTTAAAACTGCAGCTCTTAAGCCAGCTGTGGTGGCAGCGCACCTATAGTCCCAGCTACTGGGGAGGCTGAGGCAGGAGGCTAGCTGGAGCCCAGGAGTTCAAGGCTGTAGTGCATGATGATCACACCTATGAATAGGCACTGTACTCCAGCTTGGACAACAGTGAGATTTGGTCTCTAAAAAAAAAAACTCAAAAAACAGCCACCGTAAACCCCAAAAGGTCACATGCTTTCTCATAGCACAAAGTCAAAAAGATCACGGGGTACGATGTAAAAAAAGGAGAGTCCAACCAAAGAGGAACTTACTTACAACGCTTAGAGCTCCATGACACAGAATGGGACTTCAAAAGGGGTCTGTGGTACCTTTTCTAGGTTTATTCCTCAAGCGGTCTCAGGGGTCATCAGCAGTGTCCTTCAGGTCTCTTTGTTGGATGCCGCAACTGTCAAAAGACAGAATGACAACAGATTTAAAGATCTTAATCAGCTTTTATTTGCAATTCTAGAACTGGCCAACACCTCATTCCATAAAGTAGAATGAATACTCTGATGAGTTGAGCAAAGGAGGTTGGCTTCATAGAAAGGGCTGAGAAAAGCAGAAGCAGAGAACAAAGGCGATTGGTCATCTCAAAGTTACTTTCCTCGTTTGTAAAGGTTAAAGCAGAGGGGACTTCGTTCTCATGTCAGCTAAAACTAGCCTGTTGGGGATTTGGCTCTCTCTCCCTCTCCTGATTGCTTGTAATGTCAGATAAAACAACTTAGTTTCAGCTCGGTGGCATGGACCTTCAGTACGAGTAATTCCATTTTGGTTTGGTTTCATTGGCCTAATGCAGAAGTGCAGCCCGAACCAATGGCCTTCTACAATTTTATTTAACATGCCTGAATATAAACTATAAGGTTTTCAACAATCTGTTTAGGTTTCTATTTCATTCAGATTTATACATTATAGATGACGGCTGCTGCTATTAAGAAAATGAGAGCGAGAGTAAATATGGGCAAATTGGAGCCGGCAGGGTGGCTCATGCTTGTAATCCCAATTACGGAGGAGGATTCTTCAGTCAAGGAGTTTAAGGTTGCATGATCCTTCCACTGCATTTCAACCTGGGCAACAGAGCTAGACCCTGTCTACGAAAAAAAAAAAAAGGGCAAAATCTCCAACATATCTACAAGTGGTCATTTATAGTGAGAATCTGTTACAAAGGCGAACCCATTTTCCCTCTTGAAAAGGTTTAAGAAAAAATAAATAAAATATTCTAAGATTTCTAAATCTTGCAGATGATTCTTCTCTTTGATACTCCAGGTTCATAGAGACAAGTCAATCAGATTTTTTTCTTGTTCTTTTTTTTTGGGTAGAGAAAAGGTCTTTCTGGGAAATACTGAGTTTTTCTTTTCCCTTTTTTTTTGAGACAGGATCCTACTTTGTCACCCAGGGCTAGAGTGCAGTGCAAAGATTATAGCTCACTGCAGCCTCAAACTCCTGGGCTCAATTGATCCTCCTGCCTCAGCCTCCTGAGCAGCTGGGACTACAGGAATGCCAGCTAATTTTTTATTTTTTGTAGAGATGGGGTCTTGCTATTTGGCCCAGGCTGCTCAAGGGTCCCCTTACCTGAGCCTCCCAAAGTGCTGGAATTAGAGGGATGGGCCTCCACACCCAGCCTGAGTTTTCCTTATCTAAAAGTCATTCAGGCTGAACAAGTCAAACTTTAAATGTAATAATCTTAAATCCTTCAAAAACAACTTATCAGAATGAAGTGTTTTTTTTTTTAAGTTCTTATCAGTTTAAAATGAACACTGAAAAGGTGATTGCCATGATCACCCTTTGCTTTAAAATATTCCAGCAAAGAAAATAAGGTCTGGGGGGTGGTGGTAGGGATAGGTAAAATAATGTTGAAAAATATGGATAATTTCTGAACTTTCGGAAGTTTATTATACTTTCCAACATTTGAGATCTTCCACAATAAAAAGTTGTTTTTTTTTTTTTAAAAAAAATACTTTTTCTATTTTTTACTCTTAGGACTCCCTTTTGCCTGTTTATCTTGGACAGGTTCTGGCCACAGGAGGAATACTGCGCAGCCAGTCGTTATTCATTTATTTATGTTTTGCAAATCGCTGCGTGTTCACTTGTGAATAGTCTCATTTGGGGAGGCTTTATCTTTGTTGATATACATTATCGACATAATAATAAGCACATATTTCATTTTAAAACAAGGTTAGTCTTCACTTATCTCAAGCGTGGCGGTATCAACTGTCCTCAGATACTATCCCCACTTTTTATAACCAAGGCACCGCAATTCCTTCCAGAAACGCCTCTCTTGCCCCTCACGTCAGGCGTTTCGGAGGCGCAGCACGGGCCGACGGGAGACCTGCGCTCCCGGTCTCGGCCCTACGCAGAACACGAAAGCTCTCACCTCATCTTCGAGCCTCAGTTTCCATCGCGTGGAAGCGCAGCGCGGCGCGGCGCGTCGGTCGCACCGGGGTCCCCGGGCCCCTCCCGACGTGGGCCGCCCCGCCCCGAGGGCGGAGACCGGGCGGAGCCGCGCGCTCTCCTCCGCCTCCCGCAACTCGCCGCTGCCCCTGGCGTCGGCGGCGCATGTGCCCGCCGCCCCTCCCGGCCCTGGATTCTACTTCCTCTGCGCTCGCGCTGCAGCCGCGGCCGTCGCCGGGCCCCGCGCCGCCTCCGGAGTCCATGGCCGGGACGCGCTGGGTACTCGGGGCGCTGCTCCGGGGCTGCGGCTGCAACTGCAGCAGCTGCCGGCGCACCGGCGCCGCCTGCCTGCCCTTCTACTCGGCCGCCGGCGCCTTCCCTTCCGGCGTTTCGGGCCGCCGCCGCCTGCTGCTGCTGCTCGGGGCGGCCGCGGCCGCCGCCTCCCAGGCGCGGAGCTTCCACACCGGGCCTGTGCCCCCCGGGAGGCTGGCGGGGCCTCCCCCTGCGGCCACTTCTGCCGCGGCTGCGGCCGCAGCCTCCTACCCTGCCCTGCGAGCCCCTCTGCTGCCGCAGTCGCTGGCGGCGGCCGCCGGCCCGGCGCGGGGCTACAGCCAGGTACGTGGGAGCCGCGAGGGGCCGCGCACGGGACCCTTCCAGGGCCGCGCGCACGCGCCCCTCCGCGTGCGCCTTGCGGGCGCGCCCGGGGATCCGCGGCACGCGCCGCACACCCGCCCCCGCTCGCCCTGGCCTCCTATTGGGCCCCGGAACAAGGGACGCTCTCCCAGGCCTCGGGTTTTCTCCTTGTTTTGTTCTCCCTTCTAGTCACTGGTCGGTGGGCAAGTGTGAGTGTGGCCGGGGTGAATGTTGAGGCCTTGTTTCCCGCCGGGCCCATGGTAGGTTTCGTGGGGCTGCTGTCGCCCGCGCCCCGCATCCCTGTCGCTCCGCGCCCGCGGGCTGCGAAGTTGGGAGGCCGGACCCCGCGGGCGGGCGGGAGTTTCGGTGCGGCGACAGCGCTAGGCCCGGGCGGCCCCGCCGGTACGCAGGTTCACGCGCACAGCTGCGTGGCTGGCTTGCGGGGAAGGAGCGTCGTCCCCGGCGCGCTCCTCTCTGTCGTGTCCCTGGGGAAAGGCGGGCCGTCCCAGTTGACTGAAGGTCACCTCTGCAACTCCGCTTAATCTGACAGAGGTCCTTCACGACTGTCGGTCGCCGTCACCTGAGAGAGCAGTGTGGAGACCGATAGGGGGAGGGGCGTGGGGAAAGCGGCGTTGAGGCCACAGCCGAGGCCCGGGAATGAATCTGCATTGTTTTCCTTTCTGTTTTTTGTTTTTCTTTCTTTTAAAAAAAAAAAGGCAGTGTGTGCTTTAAAAAGCTCAGATTGCAAATGTTTTGTGTCTTGTGTATGACGCTTTCTCTTCTGCTTGTTACGTGGCATCCGGAAAGTGCACACTTTTTGAGTCCCCAGCCCCGATGCCTGGGGTCGTATTTATCTTAATTCCATTTGCGCTTCTCCTTGAACTCACGGAAACGCGGAGGCTGGTCAGCATGGCCGCTGTCCGCCAGTGGCTGAGCTAATGGATTTGAATCCTGGCCCAATCCTTGTGCTGCCTTTTTCTGTAAACGCTTGTGATGCTTATGGAATTCTGGGAAAATGGAGAAAGTTGCCTTATAAAAAAAAAAAACAACAAAAAAACTATGTCTAGTAAGTGTTGGTGAGCTGGCTTCTCTCATTTCTTTTTTCCTGTGAAGTTGGCTAAAGTCCTTGTTAGTATAGTGGTTAAAAAAATAATAGTAAATTAAATTTTAAACGCTTAAGAAAATGTAAATTAAAAATACAAACCAAAATGGACTGAAGCGATATAATCCGTTGAGCATTTGCTATGTGTTTAGACACTGTGCTTGCATTTGTTGTTGACTCCTTAAAATTGAACACAAGTCATCTCGAAAATGATGGAGGATGCAAAGGTACCCGTCCTTAGTCCAGTGGAGTGCAAGGGTTAAAGCCTGAGTTGTCTTCCTAGGTTAAGGTTGCGGTGTTTGTTAGAGTCTTTTTTAAATTCCAATTGTTGCTTAGTCTTATAAAATGGAATTCTTTGGATACGTCCCTGGCTCTTGTCGCCTCACCGTGCTGCTGTTGCCTTTTCTGATCTTTCCCTTATTCAGCTGGTCTGGCATACCAGCCGACAGATTCCTCTTTCCAAGGCATCCTGCTGTCCTGTTGATTTACCCACTCCTCAGTGTCTCCTACTAACTTCCCTTTGCCTATCAAGTGAAGGACACAGCATTGAGCCCAACAGTCAAGGCCTTCTGCTGTATGGTTCCAAGTTCCTTTTGCCAGCTCATCTTTGGCTCCTAACTGTATCCCTGCAATTTAGACAAATGGGATCAATTGCTGTTTTTCAAGTGGGCCTTTGTTCATACTTCATTCCCTCACTTTCAAACTGGAATGCCTTATCTTTGATATATCCTTGTCAGACTTCTGCCCTTCCTTTAAGGCCCATCTTATATCACATACTGATTTTTCTGTTAGTACTCTGTTTTGAGTTCCTATGGTATTTTGTATCTTAATTATAGCACTTTTAAAGCATCTTGTCTTGTATGCTTGTCTTATTCTCAATAGTAAGCTTTGATACGGGGGCCTAATATGGTACACTGTGTATAGGGGGCAATCAAATGTTTATCAAATTGAAGGGACCTTTCTTGTGCTGTCTTAAGTAGATACTATTATTAGGTATAATTTGGGGCTGATGAATTTAAAAACATGCCCTGAATAAAATTTATCTGACCAAATCATTAGTATATACCTGCTTACTGCTTTAGGATGTACACTTGAAGCCAAAACAGGGTGAGTTAGACTTGTGATGTTTACTTCTGGCCTTTGAAATAATGTTAACATCTAGAGTGTGTGTTTGTAGTAATAAACATTTTCTAAGTAGGTTGTCAAAGAAATATTTTTATATTTCTTCATTTCTCTTGGAAGGAGTCCAAAACTACCTATCTGGAAGACATTCCACCACTCCCTGAGTACGAATTGGCCCCGTCCAAGTTAGGAGAGGAAGTGGATGACGTTTATCTCATTCGAGCTCAAGGATTGCCCTGGTCATGCACTGTAGAAGATGTGCTTAACTTTTTCTCAGGTATATGTCATGTATGTTTTAAATACGCAGTTTTGTCTGAGTAAAAAATAATCCTTTTACCACAAACTCGAATCAGGCTATGCAGTAGACATCCTCTTTGATGGGTGGGAGTTGTCTCATTCTGGCTGGATTCATATTCATACCAAGTGACCCCATGTGTACTATTTGTGGTATATACCAGATTTAAAGACTTTGAATGCAACAAAAGTATTTATTGTTAAAACGACATGATATGAAACCAGTTTTCTCTGAAGTTTTAATATATGCATATTAAAAAACCAAACCTGTTAGTAGAAATAGGGGATTAAGAGTAGCTCACGCCTGTAATCCTAGCTCTCTGGGAGGCCAAGGCAGGCGGATTGTTTGAGCTCAGGAGTTCGAGACCAGCCTGAGCAAGAGCGAGACCCCGTCTCTACTAAAAATAGAAATTAATTGGACAACTAAAAATATATAGAAAAAATTAGCCGGGCATGATGCCTGTAGTCCCAGCTACTTGGGAGGCTGAGGCAGTAGGATTGCTTGAGCCCAGGAGTGTGAGGTTGCTGTGAGCTAGGATGACGCCATGGCACTCACTCTAGCCAGGGCAACAGAGCGAGACTCTGTCTCAAAAAAAAAAAAAAAAAGAGTAGCTCTTGATATAGTACATTAGATTTAGAATACAAGACGAAGTAATAGAGTTTATCAGGTTCTCTTAACATGGTTGGAAGGTTTACCAATCTGTGGGAGTTTTTTTGTTTGTTTTGTTATCTCACTATGATTTCTAATTTCCCTCTTCAAATGCTTTTAGAAGATGCCACGTCAAAATGTTGCAAAAGGATATAACTGAATCTGTTAACTACCTTAATGTCCACAGCATTGTGTGGGTCAAGCATTTTAGAAAGCCACTTCAGTATGGGGATGTCTCTCCTTGATAATGAAAAGGGAGAAAAGTTAAATTATGGTAGCAAAATTATTCTTACAGGAGGTATATTAGAGTTGTATGGATATGTTTTAAAGGAAGATATTTATATATAAACCTAACCATATTTTAATTCCTTAAGTGATTTGAAACTGATTATAGAGACACTGGAATGGATATCATGCATGTTGTGGTGGGCCTAGCCTGATTTGCTATTTAACAGCCAGGAAAGGGATCATGAGTTTGTATACTAAGGTTTGCTTTTCTTTTCTACTTGGAACATTTTAGGGACTACAGCCTTTCTTAGCGTGCTTGAATGGCTTCTGTGATGGGGGTTTGTGTAAAGAATATGACAGGTGTTTGGGTTCCTGCTTTGTTGGAAAATTGTATTATAGTGACTTGTATAATGGAGCTAAAGTTTGATTTCTGTTTTAAATTGGTTTTGCTCATATACTTTTAGACTGCAGAATCCGCAATGGTGAGAATGGAATACATTTCCTCTTAAATAGAGATGGGAAACGAAGAGGTGATGCCTTAATTGAAATGGAGTCAGAGCAGGATGTGCATAAAGCCTTAGAGAAACACCGCATGTACATGGGTCAGCGGTATGTGGAAGGTATGTGAAGTCAGAGTCTGGCTTTTTGGGATCATTGCGTTAGATTTTGTACTTTTCAAGGCAGTTTTCATTTGATCCATAACAACAGTGAAATAGTTAGATATTATGAATGCATTATTTTATATTTGATCCTTAGCAATAGTGAGGTAGTTTGATGTTATGAATGTATTATTTTATAGCCGGTGAAAATGAAGCACAAATTGTCAGTTTTTTATCTCTAAAATGAGGATTGTGACCCAGAGTTCTGAGGATTAAACAAGTTATGCCTCATACATAGTGAATATTCAGGAAATGTCATTTGCAATTTTCTTAAGCACATAAAGATTAAAATTATTAGATTTTTGAATTCTTGGATAAGCCATCAAGTGGTAATGTATTTGATTTTTTTAAAAAAATTGATTTCTTCTTGTGTTATGTAATTTTGCATCCCTTTTGTGCTTTTTCTTTGTAGTATATGAGATAAACAATGAAGATGTAGATGCCTTAATGAAGAGCTTACAGGTCAAATCTTCACCTGTGGTAAATGATGGTGTAGTTCGTTTGAGAGGACTTCCTTACAGTTGCGATGAGAAAGACATTGTAGACTTCTTTGCAGGTGCTTTGCGGTTACATCATATTTGGGGCCTCATATCTTTTTTCCTCATTTTACCCCCATTATTTCCTCTATACCTTAGATGAGCCTTTTCCTAGGTAACAGCATGTAGTTATATTAGGTTCTTTGGGGGAGAGCTCTTCACTTAAACTTCCAATGTATAGATTTTATGTATATTTTGATCTGTCAGGCAGATCTTTGGGGGGATGTCACATTTCAGAATAATTTCATGAGAGTTTGTTTTACTATTGAAGAAATATCTACAGTAACCATATTTGTCTAAGACAATAACAAAATAATTTAAATAATTTGTGAAAGCCTTATCTAATTCCTAGCTGTAAAATGTGCACCATTAGTAGTGATGTTAGTCTAAATCTCTATTTTGGCTGGGCGTGGTGGCTCATGCCTGTAATCCTAGCACTTCAGGAGGTTGAAGCGAGAGGATTGCTTGAGGCCAGGAGTTCAAGACCAGCCTGAGCAAGAGCAAGACCCTGTGTCTACAAAAAATAGACAAATTTACTGGGCATGGTGGTGTGCACCTGTAGTCCCAGCTATTCGGGATGCTGAGGCAGGAGGATCACTTGAGTCCAGGAGTTTGAGGTTGCAGTGAGCTATGATGATGCCATTGCATTCTAGCCAGGGTGACAGAATGAGATCATGTCTCAAAAAAAAAAAAAAAAATCTCTATTTTTTTCCTAATATGTAATTAATGGCAAAAAAGAAAAAGTAGGGGAAGAGTTGTGTGTTTTAGATGGGCTGCTTGGACCCTGAACATTCTGGAAATACAGGTATGTAGGTGTAAGTAACTTTTGACTGCATAATAATATTCTCCCCATTAAGCATGTAGTCACATACTCAAATATTTTGGGACTGGCAAAACAGCATAAAAATTTCATTAGAACCTGAATGACTGTGTTAATTCTAAGGATAAAAATAGCTCTTGTTAGCAGCACTAACTTGTAATCATTTTTTGGTGTCCTAGGACTGAATATAGTCGACATTACTTTTGTGATGGACTACAGAGGGAGAAGAAAAACAGGGGAAGCCTACGTGCAGTTTGAAGAACCAGAAATGGCCAGCCAAGCTCTTCTGAAACACAGGGAAGAAATTGGGAACCGGTGAGTGAAGCACATACTAATGATGCATTAGTATCACACCTCAGGTTGCTTTGATGAGTGCTCTATAGTAAAATTACCCCAACACAGAAAAATAGAATAGTATGATGAGCCATCAAATGCCCATCACTTAGATTTAACAGATCATTAACATTTGTTATTTTGCTTCCATCTTTTTTCAGTGCATCTTTAAAAAGAAACATTCTTATACCATCATGATATCACATCTAACAAAATTAGCAATGATTTATTACCTAATAACAATTCACAATCTTGTTTTCCCAATGACACCAAAAGTATCTTTACAGTTGGTTTGTTTGAACCAGAATCTAGACAAGGTCCACATGTTACATTTGACTGTTATGCCTCTAATACTCTTAAACCAGAGTTAAATCCCCTTCTCCTTTATTTTTTTATTCCTTCTCCCTTTTTAAATGCAATTGACTTTTAAAGAAATTGAGTTAGTTGTCTTATACAGCATCTTAGGCTCATATCACATCAGGATGCATATAATGGTAAGTGGGTAATTTGTGTTTTAACTTTAATTTTGGAGGTATAGTTAAAATGTCAAATTTTAAATCACCGTGTTGCTGCTTTCTGGCCTTTTTAATCAGCTACATTGAAGTTAAAAAAAAAAAAAAACAGCTATTCCAAAGCTAGCATATTTCAGTGTCTACATATAGAATTGGTTCAAAGATCTTTTTAAAGAAGTGGTACTAATCTTTATAGGTCTATAAATACAAATGATTTTTACAACTCACATTTAATAACCTGATTTGGAAAAGCAGTGTTAAGAAAAAACTAGTTTAAGAAGCTTGCATTTAATAGATAGTCTCACTGCCACTATGATAGCAAGTCACAATTGACATTTAGTTCTTGAATTCTCATTAGCGCCTTGGCAAAGGTTTGGGGACATTAGCTCTTCTATACTGTAACTTTTAATATCTTACAGAAATGTGATTTATTTTCACAGAATTGAATTGCGAGACTGCAAGAGATTGTGAGCCAACTGTAAAACAAACAAGCACCCCACAAAACCTTCTTACCTGCTTACTTATTTTCTGTATACATGGTTAACCTTAACAAAGTTGTCCTCTTGAAGCAAAACAGTAGAAAATGTTGTTAAAACGTATACGAAAAAAAGTGTTATCTTGGAGCAAAAGTTTAAAGTTTGAAAGTACTCTGTTTAGTACTTTTTCATGGGCTAATATCTATATCCATTGTTTTTCCCCTACCTGTTATCTTTGGGCACCTGTGTTTCCTAAGCTGTTGGAAATATAATATATACATGTTTGTTTTAAATGAATGTAGTATAAAGTCACTTAACATCATTTGTGCCTGTTGACTTTTGCTTTGACATAGATATATCGAGATATTTCCAAGCAGAAGGAACGAAGTTCGAACACATGTTGGCTCTCATAAGGGAAAGAAAATGGCATCTTCTCCTACTGCTAAGTATATAAATGAGCCCGAAATGGTCTTTGAAGAACATGAAGGAAACGAGGATATTCGACCCATGACAGCTTTTGAAAGTGAGAAGGAAATAGGTAAAGTCTTGCCTCTTCTTGAAGTTCTTTGGGTCTATCTTATATTTTTTGACTTTTGTTAGACTATGTTTTGACATGACTGTGCTGTATGAAATTGTAAGACTGTAGGACAAGAGTGTAGTGTGTATTTTGTATGCAGAAGGGCTTAATTATTTTGCTAGGTTTTGTTAGGTTTTTAATTTTGTAGATTCTGCATTAAAAACTGAGTAGTAAAAATGTAATAAAGGAAGTTGGGTGGGGGGGAAGATTGGGTAGAGTGGAGGAATATTCACTGAAGTAAGGATTTTTGTTTGCTTCTGTATTTAATTATTTCTTTGATCCCTAACCCTAAGGCAACATTTGGAATCTTCGAAGTTCGATAAATACTTTTTTCTTCTTTTTTTGGTACCTATAACCTAGAAAGTTTTCTCTTGAATAATTAATTCATAATTTTACCTTCTCTCTGTTGTTATAAAAGGATGAATTCTTAATCTGGTAATAATTTCAAGCACTAAATGTTTATGGGTGCTTTGGTGATATTTGTTAAGTAGCAAAAATTTTGGCTTTTAAAGCCCTTCCTTACTGGTTCAAGAAGAACAGAGGATCAAAATCCTCTATTAGGTATGACATTAAAGTCATACCTAATTATAATCTGTTAATAACCCTTGAAGCTTTTATGTTTTTGACAGTGCTTTTTGTTCTACCTCTCAGAATTACCTAAGGAGATGTCAGAAAAGCTTCCAGAGGCTGTTGATTTTGGAACTACGCCTTCGTTGCATTTTGTCCACATGAGAGGATTGCCTTTCCAAGCCAATGCCCAAGACATTATAAATGTGTGTGGCAGTAAGATATCCAGTCTCAATAGGTTTGAACAAAAGTTCTAAAATTGAACTTGTATAATATAATATTAATTTGGGGAAGATAGAAAAGAAAATATAGTATTTCTGGAGTATCTTTGGAGAGTAAGATGGCATCTGCCTGGTTGCAAAGGCTTACTTCATTTTCTGTAGCTGAAAACTGTGGCTTTTTATTACATTTTAAGGTCAAAAAAGAGTAAGGATTTTATAGATGCTAAATATTCAGAGTAAGAAAATTTGGTTTTAGAATAAATTGCCCATTCATTTTTTTTTTTTTTTTTTTTTTGAGACAGAGTCTCACTCTGTTGCTTGGGCTAGAGTGCCGTGGCGTCAGCCTAGCTCACAGCAACCTCAAATTCCTGGGCTCAAATGATCCTACTGCCTCAGCCTCCCAAGTAGCTGGGACTACAGGCATGCGCCACCATGCCTGGCTAATTTTTTTCTATATATTTTTAGTTGTCCAATTAATTTCTTTCTATTTTTAGTAGAGATGGGGTCTTGCTCTTGCTCGGGCTGGTCTCGAACTCCTGAGCTCAAACGATCCACCCGCCTCGGCCTCCCAGAGTGCTAGGATTACAGGCATGAGCCACTGCGCCCGGCCTGGTTCATTTTTTAGTTTAGGAAATGAGACTCAAAGACAGTTGGTCACAGAGCATTTGTTTACTAGATGAGAATCCAGTACTTCTGAATGCCTAGAGTTTTCATTAGACACTATTGTGTGTCTTTCTTGCAACAATATTCCTTAATTTTTGAGCAAAAGAATTTAAAATATGTCTTTATTTTGTAAAACTATAAAATGAAAGAAAAAAATAAAGCCTTTACTGACTTCATGAACCTGAGAGCATATAGGTAGATCCAAACCTAGAATTTTCAATTAATAGTGGGGCCTCAGTTGTCATCATTTCAGAAAGCCTAATAGGAATCACATCTTTCTCCATGTGAAAGTCGTACATTCTCATTAAAGCGTTATGTTCTTTTGGTTTGGTTTGGAATGATGTCCAGTCAATGTGGTAGCTCTGTTTATGTAGTGCTGATGAGAATCCAACTGTGGGCCACATGTCTAACTAAAAACTGGTAAAAACAAACTATTAAGTAACGAAGTATATTTGATGGACACTCTTAGAAACAGGGAAGGATGTGTGTGGGAGGAATAATAAAAGTAGTCCTTGTTGGTTTTTAAAGAATGTTTGAGAGAACCATTTGTATAGAATTGTAGTTTTGGGTTCTCTGAGAACAGATACTTGAAATGTAACCTGGAGTTCTGAGAAAAGTCATAAAAGCCCAAAGAGATGGTTAAATGTGTAACTACTTTATTGCTTAAAGAGAGTTTTCCCTAAAAACATAAATCAGATGTATGAATCAAAGTCTGAAAGAAAAATGAAGAGCTACTAGACTTACAGAAATTAGGCCTAGTTCCATTGTGTTCCTTTTGGCTACCTTTGTTGTTTAGTTTTTTGCTCCACTGAAGCCTGTTAGAATCACCATGGAATACAGCTCCAGTGGGAAGCCCACTGGAGAAGCTGATGTGCACTTCGATACCCACGAGGATGCTGTGGCTGCCATGCTCAAGGACCGGTCCCATGTTCGTAAGTACCGCTTATGGTTTTCATTATTGTTTTTGCTGCTTATCTTTGCCCACAAATGCCTTTCTCTTTTTGGGGATTAGCCCAGAATTTTTCCTGGGGTAATTTGTATTCTTTTAATTTTACTAAATTAATTGTAAAGAATAGAACACTGTATTATAATGAAAAGCATTTATTTGCTAATTATCCCGCATATTTCTGTGCAGAGTTAGGAAGGGTTTTTTTGGTCTGTTTTTTGATTTGGTTGTTAATTAGGGAAAGGAAAGCGGAAAGGGTTTGAGTTGCTGTCTGAACCATGAGAAACATAGCTCTAGTATTTTTTCTGCCATTTCAGCTTTTTAAGACTATTCTTTTTTTATTATCCTCAGATCATAGGTATATTGAACTGTTTCTGAATTCATGTCCAAAAGGAAAATAAGACTTCCAGGGGTTCCAGATGATAAATAAGGTAAATTTAAGAGGTACAACTGCGGAGATTATTTTTAACTGATAATAATTATCAATTCACTAATTTGTGATATGATAGAAACCATTCTCTTTTTAATAAAGATCAAACTAATCATAATTGGGCCATCAATATAAGGAATGAAAATTCTCCAGGGACACAGATTTCATTATGATTGTATAGTAGCTTTGCACATTATCCCCAAATACGATTTTTATGCATAATTCCTAACATTCATCATGCTGTGTGCCTAAAAATAACTTTAGAGCTTACCTTTAGTAGCTGTAAATCATAATACACTGAAAACGTGCCTTGCATTAGATTTTCTTCCCACTAAAATTTGAACACATTTCCTCAGTTCTAAGATATTTTGAAGTTTGAAACCAGGGTGCATCATCCATGTGTGCAGTAACGGTGCCTGTGTTTCCCTTTCCTAGGTTGGTGTTATGAAAATGATTTTTTGTCATAGGAAGTACGTGGTTTTATAGTGTTAACTTACCTGTGACAAATTTGCTAAATATGTGTTGACATCCCTCCCCTTGACTAAATGGTGTGGTGTCTTCCCCCACCATAAAGTATTTTAGTAAACTGTTGTAATCGTGTTTCTGCATGTAGTGCTCCATTCTCTTGAGTCACTTAACTGTAAAAATTTCTTGAAAACACATGAAGAATTCTATTACTGAGGTGTAATAGGCTATTTTTGGATATAAAAGTCCCACAATCCTCTGATGTTAAACATTTATATTAGCCAAAACCTATGTAAAATATATTTTGTGCTTCATTCTGAAAATCTATCTTCATCCCAGGCTATGAACACTAACGCCTGACTAATTTTCCTCACCTTCATTTATTTGTCATGTAACTTGTACTCTATCAGAAAGAAATAAATTAAACTTGCAATTTTAAATGGTATGGGAACATGTGCTTTTCTTTTTCATTTTGAGTAAATGTGCAACATTTCTTGTTTTATTTTCAGGATGAAGCAAGAAGCATTTCATTTGCACATCTTTCTTGGACATGGGATATAATGTTCCAGTTTATTAGCAGCAACTGCTAGAGAAAGGATTTTGGTGTTTTGGGTTAATTGCTTCTAAGAAAAATTTCATAGTGGACCGTTTAGAGAGAGAGGAAAAATTCAGTTTGGGATTGTGAAATAAACTACAAATTAAAATTTTTGTTTAAATTATCTGGGATCTGATTTAAAAATCTGATCTTTATTTTATGTGATTAAATAGTTTTCTTAGAAAATAATGTTACCCATTGTAAAAACTACATATTTTTATTCTGTACTATTCTTGAAAATCTTTCTCCCATTTAAAAAAATAATCTCAAGGTTTTGTTTTTTCCATACCCTTTGCCTATGAATTGAGAGCTGTGATGTAATGCTTCTCATGGAGTAAAATAACGATTTATTTTAACCAAACATTCACCAAAGCAAAGAAAGGTTTCAGCCCTTTGAAGCAGTATGGTTTTCCAGAATAGTTTCAATTTTAGCTGTATTTGATTACTTAGATAGGGGAATTAAAAAAATACAAGTCAAAACAAAAAATACATACTACAGGTTACTGAGCGTAAATAACGATTTGGCAGTTTTATGTCTTTAGAAATGTTTTGCGTTTCGAAGCCTTGTGCTGAAGGCATTTAACATTGGTGCCACATCTACTCACGGGGGCATTTGAGTCTTAACTTAAAAGTTGTCTGAGCTGCCCCCACCCCCTTTTTTTGGTTTTGAGTAAACCTTAAGGGTGTTTGTTAGTCACAGAACTGTGAAGTGACTTGTCAGAACAGTCCAGACTGGTAAGGACATTAATGGCTTCACTTGAATTTAAACCAGCTCTAGATAGGAAAAAAATCTAAGTCTCCTCATTTGCTTTTTTAATGGGGTAGCACATCCCATATTTTAGAATAAGTAGGGGTGCCTTGCTTAAATAAAAATAGCATTTAATGTATAATCGTGTGAAGGGTTTATGGATAAAGCTGTACTTCTGTCACACTGTGGCAGTACTTTCTGCTTTAATATTAAACAGCTTGTTATTTAAATATTGGACAAAATGGCTGGCTTCAAAATGTAGTCATTAATAAACTAACTTTATGTGTACCTGTGTAGGGGAATCAAAGTCCTGTATACTTTCTTTGCCTTGTTCCTGTTCTCAGGGTGACAACTGCCACCAAGAGATGCAGTTCTAGTTCTTAAAATTGAATTTGCCGAGATTTCTTAGAGGTGATATCTGGAAGAGAGATTGTCTTCTCTCACATAATACATAACCGTCTTTGATTACCAGCTAAGAATCAAAATCACTGTACTGTAAGTAGTCAATAAATGAAGGTTTGTTTCAGGCTGAAGATTACCTTAGAGTATTTATTCTTGGAGTGTGTGAGTCAACTGAATATATTTTTTCCTATATCAAGTCCAGGTATATTAATATAAGAAGAAATGGTAAAGTTTTGGTTGTGGGTTTTTTTTTTAATCAGCCTATAAGGACAAGACTTAAACAGCTTAACGTCTTCAGTAGTACTACTTAGATGGAAATGTGTTGTTACATATGGTTGAATGTACTGAGTTCTCAGAATTGGTGTCCGTAGTTTACCATCTGTTAGAATGTGATCCTTTTTTCTCCCCCTTTAGCAGTTGGTATCTAATTTGCTGTGGAAAACATCATTGGGTTTATTGGGATTGGGCTTAGTGAGGAATTAATTCGTTTGCAATGACTATATTTTAAGCTAATGAGTTTCATTTGCACATCTCTGGAAAAAGCAAAAGCATTAAAATGCTATGTGATGGGTAAGCTTGAAGGATGTATCCTTTTTTTTTTGAGACAGAGTCTTACTCTGTTGCCCCGGCTAGAGTGCTGTGGTGTCAGCCTAACTCACAGCAACCTCAAACTCCTGGGCTCAAGCAATCCTTCTGCCTCAGCCTCCTCAGCTGGGACTACAGGCATGTGCCACCATGCCCGGCTAATTTTTTCTATTTTTAGTTGTTTGGCCAATTTCTTTCTATTTTTAGTAGAGACGGGGTCTGGCTCTTGCTCGGACTGGTCTCGAACTCCTGAGCTCAGATGATCCACCCGCCTCCGCCTCCCAGAGTGCTAGGATTACAGGCGTGAGCCACCGCACCCGGCCAAAGGATGTATGTTTTGGTCACACTAGAGGGTGACTTTTCAGTATAAAAGGTGGCCATTATTAAGAAGTCATCTTAAGAATTTGAATATTCTCTGCCCTTTAGTTCTTATTGATAATTTAGGCTAGTAAATGAGTGATTTCTGATAAGGCAAATGCAGTTACTGGGAGAGGAAGAGAAGCACATAAATGGAATAAAGGTAATCTTTTATACCTATCCAAGCAGAAGACATATTTGTCTTCTCAAATTTGACAGAATGGGTTGTGCATCACTGTTTGCTGTTGACAGAAGCAATGATAGTGAATTTCCTTTTTCTATTTGGGTTTCTTATGTCTTTATGATCTCCTTTGTGGTAAAGCTATTAAAAAGAATAGTGGGATGGGGGTATATGGCCAGGTGCCCATATCTCATTTGGCTAACCTGCTTCTCAAGGAATTTCCAGGGAGAACTCTGAGAAGTAGTATGTAAACACCAAGGAGAAGACTGCTGAAGACTGTCATCTGATCTGATGCATTCACTGATACCACAGAATGAAGCAGAACCAGAGTGTTTGTCCCTTTATGCCTAGGTGACCGAAGTTTCTGCCACATGGGAGGGAAGACAAAGTCTGCCCTGGGTGGAAGGCTTTAAATCCTTCTTACTACTGCCCTAAGGGAAGGAAGAAGCCTAAGGAAACCACTTCCATGTAGGTGACGTGTGCAGTGACCCTGCTTGTTAATCAGCATGCCCTCTTAGCATCCTCTACCCTAAACAGTCCTTATTAGGTTCTCATTTGGAGATTTATTTTATCCTAGGTTACATCCTGTTGATTTTGTACTTTAGAACTCTTCATTATTCTGAGAGTTTCCCCTAAATTATGTGGAGGCATTCATGTTAAATTGGTAGGACCTGTATTAATAGAGTGGAATGGGATGTCTCAGCAGTAAGTAAAGGCAGATCCAAGTTCCAGGGGCTTGGACAAAACCAAATTGCTCTAATATAGAAATACGCCCCCCCCCCCCTGAATTTAGAGGATTAGAAAATAATCTCTGAAATTTGTAGGAAGGGAATAAAACTAAACATTTATATGCGGGTTTTTGTGTGGACATAAGTTTTCAGCTCCTTTGAGTAAATACTAAGGAGCAGGATTGTGGATTGCATGGTTTGTAAGAAACTGCCCAACTGCCTTCCAAAGTGGCTGCACCGTTTTGCATTCCTGTAGATCGCTCATCTCCACCAGGATTTGGTGCTGTCACTGCTTTGGATTTTAGCTGCTGTAATAGATGTGTAGTGATCTCATTGCTTTAATTTCTAATTCCTTAATGACATGTTGAGTATCTGTTCATGTACTTAGTTGCCATCTGTATATCATCTTTAGTGAGGGGTGTGTTCAGATTTTTTGCCCAGTATTTTAGTTGGGTGGTTTTCTTACTGGGTCTTAGAAGGGGATATAGGAAGGTTTAGTCTGTCTTAAGCCTTGATGATATGCAAATAAAGGATGGTGGCCTAATTTTTGAATTGTTTATATATTTTATTTTTTGAAGGAAATAAACTGCAAGAGATACAAAGGGTATACAGTGAACATTCTCCTTCCCATCCTGTACCTCAGCTATTTAGTTCTTCTCGGGCAACCTTGTCATCAGTTTCTAAACTCCCAGTAATTTTTACTATATATACAAGCAAGTATTAACAGACATTTTCATTACTTTTTAAAATATAACATGCTATAAATAACTGTTTATTTTGGGTTTTTTTCCCACTTAAACATCCTAAAAATCATTTTATATCAGTATATAAAACCTTTCCTCATTCTTTTTTGATGATTATATAGTGTGGATGTATGTAATTTAACCTGTCCCTTACTGATGAATATGTAAATTATTTCCAATCTTTGGCTGTTGTAATGGTGAAATGAATTACCTTGTATACACTTGTTATTTTGTATGTACATAAATTTCTCTGCAGGATAAATGGTAAGATAATATGCACTTAGAATTGATATCTAAAGTTAAATTTATATTTAAAGTTGTTACTTCATAGTTTGCACCAGCAAGGCTGAAGTGCCGTTTCCCCCATCCTCACCAACAGAAGTTATTAGCAATCTATTCTTTACCAATCTGACTGGTTAAAAAAAAAAATACCAAAAAAAAAAGTATTCTTTTATGAGGTGGCCTTTCTTCATGTTTAAGAGCATTTGGATTTTCTTTTCTGTGGACTGTCTTCATATGCTTTTCCCATTTTTCTTTTGCTTAAAAAAAAAAAAGCTTTACAGCTGGGTGCAGTGGCTCACGCCTGTAATCCCAGCACTCTGGGAGGCTGAGGCGGGAGGATGGCTTGAGTTCAGGAGTTTGAGACTGGCCTGAGCAAGAGCGAGACCCCGTCTCTACAAAGAGTAGAAAAGTTGGGCATGGTAGCACGTGCCTGTAATCCCAGCTGCTTGGCAGGTTGAGGCAAGAGGATCGTTTGATCCCAGGAGTTTGAGGTTGCAATGAGCTATGATGAGGCCACTACTCTAGTTGGGGTGACAGAGCGAGACACTGTCTCAAAAAAAGAAAAGTTGAATTATTAACATGCTCATACCCACCACTTAGATTCTACATGTAACATTTCACCATACTTTTTCACATATTTGTCCATCCTCCAATCTTCCATTTTGTCTTTATAAATTATAGACATACATATTTGACTCTTAAACTTTTTACCATACCTGTCATTAGAGTTTTTTTTTTTTTGAGGGAAAATTTACAGCAGGGTGAACAGATGTTAAGTGTACCATTTGATGAGGCTTTTTTTTTGCTGCTTTTTTTTTTTTTTGGGAGACAGTCTCGCTCTGTCACCCTGGCTAGAGTGCAGTGGCATCATCATAACTCACTGCAACCTCAAACTCCTGGGCTCAAGCGATCCTCCTGCCTCAGCCTCCCAGGTGGCTGGGACTACAGGCACATACCACCACCTCTGGCTGATTTTTCTGTTTCTAGTAGAGCCGGGGTCTTGCTGTTGCTGGGGCTCGTCTTGAACTCCTGAGCTCAAGTGATCCTCCCTCCGGGGCCTCCCAGAGTGCTAGGATTACAGGTGTGAGCCACCACACCTGACCTCCATTTGACGAGTTTTGATGTACAGCTGTGTAACCCAACCCCTAGGAGGCTGTGGAGCACTTGCGTTACATCAGCATTTTTGTACCTGGTCAGTTCCTACACCTCTCCTGCTCCTCCCGTCCCCTTGCAGGCAGGCAATCACTGTTAGGATTTTGTTCGCCATAGATTAATTTTGCCTATTCTAGAACTTCATAGAAATGGAATCATACAGTGTGTATTCTTGTGTAAGTTTCTTTCACTCAATGTGTTTTTAGGCATCCCTGTGTTTCAGCTCTTTGTTCCTTTTTATCGCGGAGTAGTATTCCATTGTATGAATATGCCACAGTTTAACCCTTCAGCTGTTAGGTCAACAGTTAATGGACAATGGGCTTTTTCCAGTTTTTGGCTATTGTAAATAAAATTGATATGAACATCTTGTGCAAGCCTTTTCATGGACCTACATTTTAATTTATTTTGGGTAAATACCCAATATCCTGAGTTATAATATTGATTTAAATTTTACTAGATGTTGACAGACCTTTTTCCAAAATGGTCATGCTAATTCACATTCCCACAGAATTCCGGTAGGTCCACATCCTTACCATTTGGTGTTGTCTATAATTTTAGGTGTTTGGTGCTTTGGTCTGTAACTGTGTGTGTAGTGTTACCTTGTTTTAATTTGCTTTCCCTGACAACTGGTATTGAGCACTTTTTCATAAGCTTATTAGCCATTCAAATATCTGCTTTAATGAAGCTAAAGTGCCTGTTTCTTATTTGTCTTAATTGGTTCTGCTATCTGTTTATTTTTTCCTTACTTGTTAAAGAAATAAGATTAACTTGCAGGTTTCCATAATCTGAATTTTGCTGATTGCCTCTGTTACATTGTTTTTTGGCCACTTTTCTGTTGGGTTTGTTCTTTTAACTAATTGGCAGGAGCCCTTTATTCCTGTGGTGAGCTTTAAATACTTCCCCCCCAGTTTGTTCTCTGTTTGCTCAGCATGGCAGAAATTTTAATGTGGCCGAATTCTTAAATCCCCTCTTCTATGTTTTCTGGGTTTTGTGTCAGGACATCTTAGTGGAGTAACTCTGAGAACACTGTGATACGGCATGCAGGTGTGTAACCAGGGTAGACTCTAGAATATGGATGGACTCAGTCAGAGTCACAAGGATCACCAAGATACATTTAAGAATCTTAATTTGAAGCCCAAGGTAGAACTTCACAAGTCTACACAGAGACTTACGATCCCAAAACATAGCTGGTTCCAGCTGAAATAAAGAGGCTTTTAACTTTTCCTTCTACCACCTGACAGAAAGTGGCAGGTTTTGGGGAATAAAGAGCAAGAGCTAGAGAGACTGAGTTACTCACAATTTCTGATAGGCCGGCTGTAATTCCATTCATTCCTTGCCTCCTCAAGAAAGCAAACTGGGGAATACAAGTGATATGATGCTAGTTTTTAACCTCTAATGTAAGAATATATTTGTGGTAGACCTTGTAACTGAATATGAATGATTTTTGTGCCAGAAAGCAGCACCCCAGAATAAGGCATCACTGCTTGCTGGAGACTCGTACAGTATTTTTCACTCCGCTTGCGCATTGGAGGCCTCTCACCTCTTGTTTACCATGGTTAATTATTAAGTCTTAGGGATCTGATATCCTCAGCAATGCTTACTACTGCTTACTGGTTCTATTAAGTTAATTTTACATTTGGAGATAATGCTGACTACAGTTAGTGCCTTTTATTCTGGGTGTAGAAATTGTGCTTTTCAGGTACTTGGTTTCTGATCTGGTATATTGACTAGCATGCTTATGAAAATCTCTGTACAAAAGTAATTAGTATGTTAAAATCAACCTGTCAGGAATGTTAAGAATAGAAGATCTCAATGATTGGCAGTTTCCAAACCAGCAAATGTCTAAGATGTGCTACCTCCCATTTGTTTATTTACATCAATATGAACTCATGGATACTTACCTTACTTGGGTTATAATCACATACCGCATTATTCACTTTGTTGCCCGGATTGTTTCATCTTTGGCCGTTGGGAGTTTTTTGAGTTGGCTTCTATGTACCTTTGACATGCCTGCATCCTTTTGTCTATAGAGCATGTCTTTACTTTCTGGGATGCCCCAGAATCAGCCATTTCTCCAAGGAGCCCTGCTTCTCTGTACTGGAGAATTAGAAAACAAGATCTGGGGGTCAGTTGTGCCCACTGCTCCTGAGGCGTCTGCTGCTAGGCCCTTCCAGCGAAGAGTTACATATATATGTGTAATAACCCAAATATACACACATCTGTAATTGCTTTCTGTAGCCATCTGGAAAGCAGTTTTTAAAAACTGGTAAAATATAATATTTACCGTTTTAACCGTTTTTAAGTATACAGTTCTGTGGCATTAAGTACATTCACTTTGTCGTGTAACCATCACCCATCCATCACTGGAATTTTTCATGTTCCCCAACTGAAACTACCTTCTGTTCTTCCCTAAGCCCCTGGGAATCACCCTTCTACTTTCTCTCTTTATGCTTTTGACTGCTCTAGGTACCTCATGTAAGTGGAGGCATACAATATTTGTCCTTATTTTACTTATATAATGTTCTCAAGGTTCATACTGTAGCATGTGTCAGAATTTCCTTTGTTTTAAAGGCTAAATAATATTCTACTTGCGTGTATATACCACATTTTGTTTATCCATTCATCCACCGATGGACACCTGGGTTGTTTCTACCTTTTGGCTGTTGAGAATACTACCGCTGTAAACACGGGTACAAATACCTGTAGGAGTCCCTGCTTTCCTTTTGGGCGTATACCCAGACATGGGCTTGTGGGATCACATGGTAATTCTGTTTTCATTTTTTAAGAAATTGCCCTGCTGTTCTCCACAGCTGCTGTATCGTTTTACCTTCCCACCAAGAGTGCACAAGTTACGATTTCTCCACGTTCTCACCAGCACTTTTCTGTTTTGATAACAGCCATCCCAATGAGTGTAAAGTGATGCCTCATTGTGGTTTTGATTTGCACACGTCCCTAATGACTGATGTTGAGCTTTCCATGTACTTACTGGACATTAGTGTATCTTGCAAGAAATGTCTATTCAAGTACTTTGCTCATTTTTTCATCAAGTTTTTTCTGTTGTTGAGTTATTGGATGGCTTTATATATTCTGGGTATTGAATCAGATATATGATTTGCAAATATTTCCTCCCATTCCTGGGGTTGCCTTTTCCCTCTGCTGAGTGTCCTTTGATGCAGAAGTTTTTAATTTTGCTGAAGTCCAACTCTTTTTTTGTCACCTATGCTTTTGGTGTCAAATCCAAGAAATATTGCCAAATCCAGGGTCAGAAAGTGTTTCCTCGATGTTTTTGACTCAGTTTTATAGTTCTAGCTCTTCAGTTTTTGACCTATTTGAAGTTAATTTTTGTACATGGTGTAAGGGTCCAACTTCATTTTTTTACGTGTGGATATTCAGTTTTCCAAATACCATATGTTGAAAAGACTCCTTTTCTCACTGGTCTTGGCACCCTTGTCAAAAGCCATCTGCCCATATATGTAAGGATTTATTTCTAGGCTCTTTATTCCATTGGTTTATGTTTGTTTTTGTGCAGTGGCACGATCATTGCTTCACTGCAGCCTCAAACCCTCGGGCTCAAGTGATCCTCTCACCTCAGCCTCCCAAGTCCCAAGTAGCTGGGACTACAGGCATGCACCACCATGCCTGATTAATCGTTTTCATTTTTTTTTTTAAGAGATGGGGTCTATGTTGCCCAGGCTGGCTTTGAACTCCTGGCCTCAAGCTACCTTCTCACCTTAGCCTCCCAAGTAGCTGGGATTATAGGCGTGAGCCACCGTGCCTGGCTGTAGTTAAGTTTTGAAATCAGGATGCATGTGACCTCCAACTTTGTTCTTTTTCAAGATTAATTTGACTATTTGGGGGGTCCCTTGAGGTTCTGTATGAATTTCAGGATAGAATCTTCCATTTCTGCAGAAAAGTTAGGATTTTTATAGGGATTATATTGAATCTGTAGATCACTTTGGGTAATATTGGTATCCTAACAATTAGTAAGTCTGAACATGTGATATCTTTTATGTCTTCTAACTTTGCATGGCAACATTTTTTAGTTTTCATTGTATAAGTTTTCTACCTCTTTAAGCTTTTTCCTAAGTCTTTCATTCTTGGTGCTATTATAAATGGTGGAAAGCGCAATTTTTAAGGAAGATGCGTATAATATTAAGTCAAGGAAACATGACTTGCTTTAGGGAGAGGCTGCACTCACTACACATCTTTGGGCTTTGTTTAAAAAAAAATATTTTTTAAAGGCTAGATAGCTATGTGCAATTCTAAGTAAAATCTCAAGTGACTATTACTCCATATTGTGAAGCTGCCTGTTTTAGATTTAAAAGTAATTATAAAAATAACTGTTGCTAATTTAGGATAATTTCCATTTTATCCATTTTTGTTCCCCACTTTATGTGCAGCACCTAAAACAGGGCTGGCTCCCATAGGTGAGAATGGACTCTCAAAAATATTATTTAGGGGGAAAAAAGACAACAAACTAGGCTAGAATTATTAGATTTTATTTTTTCCTAGTATTCTTAAACTTCAGCTTCACGAAGTAACAGGCCAGACTCCAGGAATAACAGCTCTTTCCAGGCTGTAAACCTTTCTAGGAGACAGAATTTATCAAATAACATGGTTCCAGATGTTTCCACCCCAGAATTCTAAACTAGTCACAGAATCACATCTTCTTAGATCTTAATTGCAATCACACAATCCAGACGTATGTAACATAATCAAAGTAGTGCACACCATTTCTTTCCTGCCCTTGCTGAATACACTTCCTCTTTCCCCCAGAGTCTGTTACTAAGAGATGTTCGGGCGCAGTCAGCTCACCACATCTGCGGATTAAACATATTTGGAAAAATAATTCCACAAAGTTCCAAAAAAGCAAACTTGAATTCACCGAGTACACCAAAGACTATGCCAAAGCCACACGGATGAAACGCCGTGTCGGCGCTGCGTTCGGTAGTGTGAGCAATCCGGAGATGATTTAAAGCACACGGGAGGATGCGCCTAGGTTATGCGCAAATACTACGCCACTTTACGTAAGGGACTTGAGCGCTCCTGGAGTCCCCCGTGGATAATGGGCATGACCCTATTGCCCGTTCCAGGAAGCCTGTCTGCCGGCTCTGATTCTCGGCTCAGAATGAGGAATCCCATATTCGAGAAATAATTTAATAAACAGTCTGAGCTAATTGTTCTCAGCCATCAATAAATTAAACTTGTTTTACTCTATACCTGACTTGACTTTGCTTTAATCAACATTTGCTATTTGCAAAAGTCAAACCCTATCTTTAAAACAATTTCCATTATAATTTGGAGAGGAGGGAGACGCTGGGGAAGAGAGCTGGCTTGTTTGGTGGTAGGAGATTCTGAAAAGGGCAGATAGTTAGTTTTGAAGTCATTAAATAGAAAAATGACAAATGTTCTTCTGATAATGAAAACCCTTGTAGTCAAGACCAGGATATTCTGGTCCTGAAATTATTATATATTACAATATTGTTTTTAATACATTCAAAATTTATATTACTCTTTCTTTTCCCTGAGTTTGGGTTCACAGTTTGGTAAGAGATACTTTAAAAAAGAGGTAGGTAGTGGGGGTGAAGAGGAAACATTGTTGTCTAACAGCACCTGGGAAAATATGTAACATTTGTCATTTTGATCTCAATTAACATTTCTCTTTCTCTCCCTTGAATGTGCAAATGCAACAGAGGGAGATGATCATCTTCCTTTTATTCTTACCTGCTTGGACTCTATTACATCCACCCCAGCATTATTAACACTACTCGTAAAAACCAATAGCCTTTCCAAAGATACGCTGTAAAATAAACCCTTCGAAGTGGGGCTGTTTAGATTTAGAAGAGAAAGGCTCAGCTGAGTCACTTTTATTCATACAGTCATTAGGGCAAATGAGCAAAATTTCCCCCACCCTCAACTGCCTTTTCTCCCTGGACCTAGTTTACTTAACTCACTTCCGTCAACTCTAGTGGATTCTGAGGCCTGGGCGTTAGGGGATGCTGACGTCTGACTCAGGTAGAGGACGGCCCTGCGTGGACGTTTCGGTCCGGGTGTCGGCCTCCAGTCTTACGACGGGCTGGCGGAATATTGCTTCATCAGATGCTGGTGACAGGGATTGCAAACTCGCTCAGGCTTGATGCTCGAAGGAAGAGGCAGCTCATTTGTTGAGCAGGCATCGCAGAAGGTTCCCGTGCAGTTCTTACACACGTTCTACAGGGACAAGAGCAGGTTAGGTGGGAAGCTGAAGAGGAGCAAGGCTCAAGGATGCATGGGTTATAAGAGGCCAAATACGGCAAACAGTCAGCGCCTAATCCATACTGACTGAATGTTTGCTATGTGCCGGATCGTATCTGACCAAACGCAGTCCCGATCTACAAACTCGGTCTAATTCTCAGATCTAAATGAACAGCAGCAGCGCCGCAGAATTCAAAAGGATAAAACACAAATTATTCATCTTTGGAATACATTTCATACTTCCGTTCCCTATATTCACTTTTAGG
Source organism: Avahi laniger (assembly GCA_963575035.1). Lineage (NCBI taxonomy): Eukaryota > Metazoa > Chordata > Mammalia > Primates > Indriidae > Avahi > Avahi laniger. The sequence goes on from CAUYSK010091926.1 coordinate 32,532, forward strand.
TAGGCGAATGCTAAACTAGCTTGCAAGTGCCTAAGCATACTTCCAGTCAGTCAGTGAACTAGCAGTGGATTAGGGTGGACATCCTAGGATTGAAAAATCTTGAGTATGAACTGAAAGTGTAATTCCTGACACCCTGACGTGCTCGATGCTTCCCTGTGACGTTCTGCAGGCACGTCCCGTGGGACACGAGTGCGGCAGGGGCACTGCTGTCTGAATCTCCGGTGGCCAAGGGCTAGGAGAGCACGTGCTCGCCGAGGCAGAGTGACCGGCAGGGCCGTGACGGGTTTGTGCGCACAGGGCCCCATGGCCCTATATAAAAGGCACTGGAGAATGATTTCCCCTGTGAAATGCTACTTCTTTTTTTCCTTTAAGCTCTGTTGGACTTGATGAAATTCAACTCTCACCCCAAATAATTCATCTGCCTGAGGGTACAATAGAGTAGGGGGACACTTTTATTTGACTGAGAAGAATTTTCCTCTGACGTACTGAAGTTGTGCGTGGCTCAGAAGAGAAAAACCAGAATTAGAGTAGCAGTTTCTTCTGTTTTGGAACCCATTTCTATAATAACAACTTCTAATTCTATAAAGATGGTTCATCTGTTATCTGATTCTGTGAATTTAAGACTAGGTCATATTGGAATTTTACTTGTTAAAATTCAGCATGATCACAAATGGTGGTGTGTGGGTTGTAATCTAGAATTTGAGCACATCTCCTGTATCTCTTCCAAGCACTTGTTTCGTACATTCATTTGTACATGATATTTCTTGAGCATCTACTATGGACTGTGTACCATATTGGACACTGGGGGATAGATACTACAGTGAGCAAGACAGTTGCTGCTCTCAAGAGCACTAGTTCCCTCTGAACGCTTCCTTCGCTCTGCCTGCTCTAGGATGACGCATCGGGGAGGGGCTCAGCCAGAGACCCTTGAAGATGCATGAGAAAAACAGGGGTCTTGTGGGGAGAGCTCCTTTCCCTGTGTTCTGAGCAGGATGCAGGGCTAGGACTGTACCCTTTGGAGCCAAAGCCTGGCTGGAAACTGGACTTCACCACTTGTGACTAGAGTAACTTTGGGAAAGGTACTTTTTATCTCTGAGTCCAAGGTTCTTCATTTATAGAATGACAGCTCTAAAGGACATAAGCTTCAAAACGACAGAGACTTGGTGTATGTTGTTCATTACTCTTTCTCCAGCACACGGAACAGCACATTCTACACAATAGGCACTCAATAAATATTATTTATAAATTTCTATCTGCTTATTTGTTTTAAACTGTGTATGTAGTTATTTATTTTTATTTTATGGGGATTTACTGACATGAATCATGATGCCTGAAAAAGAACCGTTTTCTGGTAAATGCTTGCTCCTGCTTTTCACCCTACTCGGCGCTGGGACAGTCCACCCTGCACCCTAACGGCCAGGTCCCTGGCACTGCTGGGAAGCTCGTGGCACGGTGGGCGGCATCTACGAAGGCCCTGTTCATTCCTCACCAGTTACCTTTGATGGGCTGCCGTCCTCGCGGCACAGCTCACACGCTTGCGGCTTTGCAGAGCGCAGCGGCCGACCCTAAACCACAACGACCCAATTAGTATCCCTTCGTGCCCGAAACAGTAGTACTTTCAGAATATGCGTTTTCCAGCTACAGAATTAATACCACCACAATACAGACCACGTGGAAACTAAAAAAACAAATTACGTATAATCCTACCCCCTTGATACAACTCCGAAAATCTATCATTCACTTTCTACCTCTTTTAATTTATATTTATACAAGTAACATGTAATTTTATTTCTAAAAAAAATTCAAGCATATAGAAGGGTGAAGTAAAAAGTTTTAAAAACTGTCTCATCCCAGTAGGGTGAGATGGCTCATGCCTGTAATCCCAGTACTTTGGGAGGCTGGGATGGGAGGATTGCTTGAGGCCAAGAGTTCGAGATCAGCCTGGGCAACATATTAAGACCCCATTTCTACAAAAAATTTTTTAAAAAATTAGCTGGGCATGGGCATGGTGGTGCGCACCTGTAGTCCTTGCCACCCATGGGTGGCTGAGGTGGGAGGATCACCCGAGGTAGGAGTTAGAGGCTGCGGTGAGCTATGATCACACCACTGCACTCCAGCCTGAGTGACGGAGTGAGACCTTGTCTCTAAAAACAAAAAATAAAACTGTCCCAACCCTCTTGTTTCACTCTACCGTTGAGAATGGAAAGCAATAGGGTTCATTTTATATCCTAACAGGTAAGTGACAGGGGTGACTCAGACATAGCTGAATTTATTGTCTTTCTCATGGGCTTGTAATACATTTGTATACATTTGCAAAATATATACAACCGTTTATGTTAGCTTATTTCTAAGTGATTAAAACATTTTTCCCCCTCATTTTATACAAGGGAGGTAAAGTGAGCTCTCTTAGGTCTCATGTCAGAGATTACTTCAAATAAGTGAGAACTGCTGTTTACTACGCAAATTGCTCAAAGCTGGGCTACTTCCTGTGAGAGCTTTAGGCAACAGCTGTTTGTCCAGGGTACTGTTAAAAGGATGATAAGCAGGACTGTGCCCATTCATCTTCCTCCCATGTTTACTGGCTAGGCATGGTACAACCAACTTCTTAATGTATACAAGACGTTTTAAAACAGGAGGCTCTGTTACCTGTTCATCCACAGGGTGAGACTGCAGCCTACAACAGAGAATTAAAAACAGTAACAAATAGCAACTTAGTATACTTCTGTTTATGTCATCTCAACAGAAAGCTCAGAAGACAAACACTTTGTCAAACAAGTAATGCTGTAGTTCTTTTATATTTTGGGGAACAACATAATTACTCATTTTGACCTCCTAGGAGAAGAAATTTTGGTTGTTAAATCTGTAACTAGAATCTGACTCTTGGACCTATATTATGGTTCCCACTTAAAAATAGATTTGGAGTAATATTTTACATTTCCTTTTTACTATCAAGAAAATAGTCAGCATTTATGTTTCCCAGCATGTAAGACTCCAATGGCCCATCGGCCATATATCTTAGTAGCTTTTAAAATACCTGAAGTTATGGAGATCTATCATTACTGTATGTCATGTGTTAGTTCCCTCTCCAAAATATTCTTAAAATGTGAGCTTTAGCAAATTAATCCAGGAAAGGGAATGAATGAGATTGTCACATGAAAACCCATGTTGAAATATTCCTGCATGAGACTAATTTGAGCTAACCTTGATTTTCCCAACATAAAGTAGAGCCTGAACAGAGAATCAAAGCCCACTCTTGGTTATGAGGAAAACGCACCACAGATTACAATGGTTCCTACTCTCTTTGGTTAAGTGGCACTGTGACCACCAGACATATACATGGGGTGACCAGGTTTTCAGATGTTCCCTGGTATGTCTTAGGATTCCACTTCCGGCCAGAATAGGGCCTGGAAGCTGCTATGTTATGTGGCGCAGAGACAAAGGACTTAAAAACAGAAGATGTGTTAAGAAGAGGCAATCTGGGTATGTCACCTCGACTCTGTGCTCCTCAGGTCTCTCATCTGTAAAGTAGGAATAGATACATTTTTGTGGGCAGACAGCGAACGTGGAACTGACTTTCTAAGCTGCTGAGCACAGTACAGATATAAGGAAGTATTATCTTACATTCCCAGGGCCTAAATCAGAACTTGACATGTAATAGACACTCCTGACTGTTCAAATAAATGATTTCATTTTAGTTTCATTTCAGGTTTACCCTGAAAGGCACTTGGAAGCCACGGTTAACTTTATGGCCTTTCCAGTTCCCTTCCCTGTGCCCGTGCCGATCTGTACTGTTAGACGGGCTGTAGTGTAAGGTTAAGCTAACCATGCTCTTTGGGGGCAAAATTAAAGACTTTGGACTCATTCTGGCCTTTGAGGCAAGGAAGGGGCATTCAGGGACCTGCACGATTAGCCTGCTGTTGGACTGTGTGATTTCTCTTCTCTAGCAGCTACTTTTGCTTCAGATGACACACTACACACACCTCATTCTTCAGGCAACGAAGTCTGGACAGGGACAGCTGCCCTAAATGGACACTGTACATATGGTCCTCTCAAAATCCCTCCATGGTATCATTCCCCACCACTAACCTCTTGCCCCACCTTGTAAAATTGATTTTTATTTTTAGAGCAGTTTTGGGTTCACAGCAAAATTAAGTAGAAAGCACAGAGATTTCCCTGATAGTCCCTGCCCCGCCCTAGCCTCTTTATCAACTCCCCCACCAGAGTGGTACATTTGTTACAACTCATCAGCCTAAGCTGACGTGGCAGAGTCACCCAGAGTCCGTAGTTTATATTGGGGTTCACACTTGGTGCTGGACATTCTATGGGTCTGGACAACTGTCTAGTGACATGTATGTACTGTTACAGTACCATACAGAATAGTTTTACCACCCTAAAAATTCCTCTGTGCCCTGCCTGTTCATGCATATCTTCCTCTAACCCCTGGCAAACAATGACTTTTTTCTTGTACAGTCTCTACGGTTTGGCCTTTTCCAGAATGTCATACAGTTGGATCGCCTTCATTTTTTAATGCAGTGGCACCATGCAATACTTTGTTATATTTCTAACCTGTTAAAATAACTGTTAAAAAGTCAGCTGCCTTGAAATAACCCTGTGCTCTTCCCAGTGAGCAAATCAGATGAAGAGTTAAGAAAAAGGAATGAAGTTAAGCTGTTTGAGAGTCTTATGAAAAGGAGAAATGAGGTAAGGGAAATGAGAATACTTATTTGAAATTTAACACACTTGTGGAAACAAGTCATACTCAAATCCATTGAGAACCTAAGAAATGCTATGACTCGTGCTTCATTCTCTTGGAATACTACTTCAGTAAAGGTGAGCAAGTATCTTTTCAGTGATAATTTGAGTCTGAGGATTAAGCAGGGAAGAGTCAGAGGACAGCCTGACCACCCTTCTTTCTTCTGAAATGGCCTAATGGGTTTATTTTAGTACATGTTATATGGTTTATTATTTATTCATTTTTCCCTTGAAAAATGTTTTTTTTTTCTTTTTCAGAAAGCTTGGCAAGTTATCAAGATGTCTTTCTGGTATATTAATATTATTAATATAAACCAGTGTTTGGTCTGTGTCAATGTCAATGTATATCAAAATCTCCCTCTTTCCCACCACTCCAAAATAACTTTATGTCAAAATAACTTTACGTCTTAGTTAAATACTTAATTAACAAACACCTGTGGTTTTCTTCCAGGGACTTTTTTAGTTTAACATTTTCCTCTTGAATTTTGTGCTTCCCATCCTGCCAAAAGAAAACAGCCCAATTTATTAATTATTCAGAATGCCAAACGATGATGACGTTGCAGACGCTTTCTTTTACGATGCCTTAGTTAGGGTATAAAGCTAAGGAGCGTTTCAAAGGAAGAGTATCTAACTTTCAAGCATGCTTCCTCATTCTCTGCTCCAGCTAGTATCTTAACTATTCTGACTCAGTTTCCAACTTCTGATTTTCAGAGTAGATATTTTCTTAAATTGCTGAGATTCAAATAAAACTTAGAATGTATCCTATTTTCTTGCAAAGTGGGCTCAAGGTATCAGTTACTTCTTATGAGAAATACAATGTTTTTCTTGATTGAGCTCTGAAAAACTGGCAAAGCCCAGCATGGCCGTACCCAGTAGGCTGTGTCATCCTCTGGACATTAATTAAGTAGATGCCCCAACGCTACGACAACTTCTCCAGCCTGTACAGCTCAAGTTTTCTACTCTGAAGGACCAATATAAAGTTCCAAATTACATTTCTACCGATACTCTTAAACCCTGCCTGGAAGTTTTTAGGGACAAATTCTTTCTGTGGCGTACACACACTGCTGCCTGCCTTGATGCGCCCCATCTGCAAAATTCCAATGTGTGTGTGTGTGTGTGGGGGGGGGTTTCTCTTTTTGAGACGAGGTCTTGCTATGTTGCCCTCAAACTCCTGGGCTCAAAGGATCCTCCCGCCTTGGGCTCCTGAACAGTTGGGATTACAGGCATGTGCTGCTGCGCCCGGCTCGAATGTGTGTTCTTAGATCACTCAGGTATCAAGGAAGAGAGGTCAGTGCAGGATTTACCGAAACGTCACTGCAGGGAAATTAAAAACTGGAAAACTTAAAGCCTTATTAGAAAAATAGGGTAAGACAGGCCAAGATTTTAAGTAAATCTCTATAAACCCTTTAGATTTTATGTTCGCTGATCTGAAATAAAAAAAGACAGCAGGCTACAGAGTAGTTCTTCGCACACTTCAAGTAATTAGTAATAGGTTCTATATAAGTCCATGTACCATTCTTTTCTACTCTCCAGCAAATCAGTAGTTTATTCTCTAGAATTTTTAAATAAGAAACTTATAAATTTGTCCTGTTTTGTTATATGTAATAGGTAAACAAAGGAGGCAATTTTTCCCAGGTTTGTTATTCATAGAAGTATTTCATGCTTTTCTGATTGCACTATTTGAAGAGGCTGGCTCCTGTTTCCCGGGTCCCAGAGATGACCTTACGCAATTTTGGCTCCCTCATTTCTACAGGAGCTGGAAGTCTCTCCTTTGAAGACCGTTCTGTAGAAATTTCTACTTTTGTTCTTTAAACCACTCAATTTTACTTTCCCTTCCTCAAACCTAGTCCCCTTTCTTTCTAGTTATTCCCATGAGAAGTTCCTTGCATATACTCAAATTGAAACCCTCATGATTTTGAAGAAGATACACTCAAGCAAATCCACATTTAAGAAAATTCTGGGCCAGGCGCAGTGGCTCACGCCTGTAATCCTAGCACTCTGCGAGGCCGAGGTGGGTAGATTGCTCAAGGTCAGGAGTTCGAGACCAGCCTGAGCAAGAGGGAGACCCCGTCTCTACTAAAAATAGAAAGAAATTAATCGGACAACTAAAAATATGTAGAAAAAATTAGCCGGGCATGGTGGCACATGCTTGTAGTCCCAGCTGTTAGGGAGGCTGAGGCAGGAGGATTGCTTGAGCCCAGGAGTCTGAGATTGCTGTGAGGTAGGATGACACCACGACACTCTAGCCTCTAGCCTGGGCAACAGAGTGAGATTCTGTCTCAAAAAAAAAAAAGAAAGAAAATTCTGTTAAAGGAGAATTCAGGAGGGGTTGGGGAGGGGGGAGGGATTATTATACCATATTATTAAAAATATTAGCAGAATCCAAGAAACACACATTTTTGTTAAGATACCACAATAATCTTACTAAAAAATTTAAAAGGGAAAAGAGTGTCACTGGAAATTAGGATTATTAAAATCCCCCTTTCCAAATGAAATCAAGTTAGAAAGAGTGTCCCAGAGGCAGACTCAGAAGCAGGCTTGCATCTGTTTACACCATCACTAGTTGCTATCTATATACTCGTGGCCATAGCGAGTATGTGATCCATGAAAGAACACAGAAAGGCCAATCAAAGTGGCTGCTAAAATTCAAATTAAAATTCAGTAAATTAAGAAGGGAATAGCAAATATTACCATCTTGGGTTCTGGCTTCTGGGAACTCTTCCCTGGGATGTTCCTGTTGTTTTGTAATCTTCTTTCTTTTTCCTGTTTTAGTTCTAACTCAAGCTGGTTCCTGGGATAGGCAGGAGAGGAAAAGGAAGAAAATTTGGATTTCTATACTCATATTCTCTAAAGAATGAGAAACCCTTTTCTAAGGTTCAGTAATTAAATTTTAATACTTGATTAATAACAAATTACTAGGCACATATGGACAACCAAGCCTTAAAGTGCTAAAATACAATAAAACCAATAGCACTGAGATACACAAAACATGTTAAATCCTTCTTGCATGATTAAGAATGTACCTCAGGATCTCCCAGTGCCTGAGGGCCACCACTCTGAATATCAGTATTTTATATTAACTCTTAACGAAGAGTTGTGGCCAACTGAATGACCAGCAGTAGGATTTGCTATAAATGAAATACAGTATTTTTAAATTTTCAGCAAGATACAGAATGAAGGTACAGATGTTATAGTTCCATTTCATATTAATTAGCTGGTCTCTCTTTAAAGTTATGTATTTAATCCCCAGTGACACTCTCAGCCACTGGTGTCCTTAGCAGCCATCGGCTTTATATCCAACAAAGTTCTGTTTATTTGAAGTCAGTGCCTTCAGCACAGAAGTGGGTCTGATTTGAGAGACAATATGGAAAAACGGTTAAGGGCTGGAAGTGAGAGAGAGAAGTTTTTAAATGATAGTGTTGCCACTTAGTAGCTTAATTGTATGATGTGTACATATTTAACCTCTCTGAGCTTTAATTTCATCTGAGAGCGGGGGCAGTAACATCACCTGCTAGGGCTGATGTGAAGATATTAGGAGAGACTGCATATAAAATACTTTGTAAAGTATCTCATACACGGTAAGAATTCCAGAAATATTAACTTATTATTAGTGTTTTCTTGGCCACTAAAGGCTATTTATCTGGGACCCTGAGCTCTAATTTCCTAATTCGTTGATCACAAACTACGTTTATAGGTCTTGGGGAATGGTGATGTGTGTGAAGCTTTCTGGATCCCAGTTCCAGAGGAAGGATATACCGTGAAGACAGAGCTGATGGCCAACAGCCCTGAAACCCCTTCCCTTGCAGTCTCGCCTGAGAATCACCCACGACCACCCTGCCTGCTCAGGCTGCCCCTCTTCACCGCTGCCTGGTGAGCTCCTCCACCTCCAGCTGCAGACTGTTGATCTTGTCTCCGAAATCCTGTTTGAAGAGCCGGTTGTCCAACTCCGCAGACTGGCGGTCTCGCTCAGCCTGGCGCAATCTGGATGTGAGCCACATGAACTTGTGATAAAAAACAAAAGCCATGGTGGGGAGGAAGACCAAGTTCACAACACAAAATAAAACAACCCAAGGGAGAAGGTGTAGAAAGACCGAGAGAGAGAAAATAAATAAATAAATAAAAACATTGAAGGAGACAGGGAAGACATTATGGGGGAAAAAAGATGGAGAAGAAATAAATTCTAAAGAAAAGCAAGATGAAGGTGAACCAGGCAGAGGAAAAGCTGATTTTCCACTTTTTTTTATTCTAGTACTACAGTTTACAGCCATTAGATGATAAACAATAAAACATCACTTTTTAGAAAATCCATATCCAAAGCCAACCTCAAGTACACAATAATTGAAGTTAAATTCACTTTTTTTTTTGTTTTTTATTTCCTAATAGGTTTGGTACTTTATATTTCCATTTTACACACATAACTGGAACTTGCAAATGGGCAACTACCTTCTTATACGTGGAATTATAATGTTTTTCTTGTACTTTCTCCAAACCATATACATTAAACCATGGAACACTATACATCAGCCCCTACCCAGGCTTTCCGTTATTCTACAAGGAAAAGGTTTTGTCAGAGTTTGGCTGTCTCCTTCCTTTTCCATCCCATCACCCATCGAGTGGCGTCTCACTGAGTGAACAAAGAACTCGGCACTGGGTCTGTGTAAGACTCCTGACCACATTCTTTGGAAGATCTGATGGATATTTTCTTCTAAACAGCTTATAACTTTGCACCTATAAAGAAGTATGTTTTAATTTAGAAGGCAAAGCATTTGGGGCTTTATATAATAGAATTTAGAAGTATAGTGTAGTCTTTAAAAAGTTTTATTTGGGTGTTTGATCACTCCTTCCAAATGCTCATAGAAAAGGCAACTCTTTAACATAAAAGGTTGATGAAGATAAGAATATAGTAAGAGCTATATTTATATAGGTGCAAAATTGTAAGAACTAAAATAAGCTCAAGAACACAGGATCTTCCATGAAGTTGGTCTAAACTTATATGTTCTTTGACTTGATTTTGGTGCAAGTCTATTCAAGGACCTATACAAGCAGACATGAATTCTATCTTACTCTCTTAATTCTGGTTTTGCCAAGAAGGTAAAGAATTTCAAGAGCTGGAAGCAAAGGGGCTATCTTTGTCCCCACCTAAGCAGCTGAAATGCTGCAAAGCATACCAGAATGAGAAAAAAGAAAAAAACCAAATATTATGCCAAGATCTTTTGAAGGAATGAAGGCTTGTGTCAAGCCTGTCTCTCCAAATCAAAAGTCATTTTAAAAAATCAAAGTATTTATAGGATTATTTACAATGTAAAGCCTAGAAAGGGTTAGGTCTGTGGTCACTTAGAAAAAGAAGCCCTGCTAATATTGCTTGTGGATATCTACTGGGAATCTTTATTTTTACGCTAAATAATAATAAGGAATGTAAGTCAACCATTGATCTATTTCCTACTCTGAAATGTTTTTCTTATAGTTAAATTATTAGTTTCCCAGAACATTTAGCAAATCCCCATCTAAACAAAAAGTAACAGAAACTCTTAAGTCAATGTTTCTAGGTGAGGAATGACAGGCAGGAAATCATCGCTCATGTCTAAACCTTGTCCTCTTTACTCCAACAGGAAAAGCAGGATAGGTCTGAAAAATGTGTGGTATATTTTTTTTTAATAGGAGAGGAGGGTTTTTATTAAAATTGTTCTCTCTGAGCTACCTAAGTAGGAAGCAGAATTGCAGAAAAACGGCAGAGGTAGAAGATGGCAAATATTAGGAGGGTTTCCCAAGCTTCCACGTTATTACGTTATCATACGTTACCTAATTACTAACTTTATGTACTTTAAAGAAACGTAAGGATGCTATTTTTTCTTCTTTTTCAAAGTCACTAAGGCAAAAAGTTGCAAGCAATCTTGGTTACTGAGAGCAGAACTGTAGTGAAATCCTAAGCACTCATCCTTGGCTTGGGGATTAAAACCTATATAACAAAAGTGAAAAGGGGTCATGGCCTAGACACAAAGAACCACTTTGGGGGAGTCCAAGTTCACGTGGTAGTTACCTCTAGTTCCTTGCTTTGCCATGGCAGAACAGGTTTGCAAATACAGACATGAGCAACGCACCTAGAATCTGATATTATCAAGGACTGGGTTGTAAAGGCATTGTTAATATATGCACAGAGCTTCAGTTCCCTAGGCTTTTTTTTTTTTTAATGGTGTTTTTATTTATTGGTCAACTCAGAAATAATTTCCCAGTTTATTTAGTATTTACTTAGGGATTTATACCAATTTTTCTAACTCTGGGGAGACAATAAGAAAAAACTCAACCTGTATATCCAACTGCTTTTTTAAAAGTCTGACAAAGTCCAAGTCAATTTTTGGTGACATTTTATACAGAGTCAGAGCTTAAACATAGTAACTTTCAGATTTCTTCCTTTCACAACTAAGATGTGATATCAGACTTGCGAGGTGACCAACTGCAAAATGCCTAATGATGTTTTGGGATCAGTTTATTTGCTGCACTATTTAAGGTCTTTGCCTGTTTCACCAAATCCTTTTCACTGAATAAAATAAAAATGAAAATGGAGTGAAAGGGGAATGAGAAAAAGAGTACACAGGAAACACAAAAATAGCAAGAGATTAAGTCAGCTTAATATTTGAAGAGATATGTCATTATTTCAGTTCTGCCTGCTTTAAATCCAAGTCAAAAAGCCATTGAAAACTAGATACATTTGAACACTATTTATAAGCACCAAAACTGATATGTTAAATCATACACATGTAACTGCTTATGAGCAAGTACTTAGATAACTTTCTTTCCTAGGCAGGCTGCTGCCTTTTGATTTATCAGCCATATCAGAGGTTTCAAGCTTATTTATTAATTTGCAAGTAACTTTTGAATTAACATTAACATACACTGTTGTTCAGGACACTTCCAGGTTAAGAATCATCTGAATAAAATAAGTCACCATTCATCCATTCATTCACCTATCTACAAAATGAACGCCTTGTACATTCAAAGCATTGTGACAAGTTCAGTGAGGAAACAAAAAAGATTAACTAACTAACCACAAGGAGCTTACACTCTCATTAGAAGGTAAGAAACGCATACAAAGGGCTACAAGGTAAAGCAGACAGTCAGAAGTGCCATGAGCAGTATAGATAGATACACACATAAGACTATGGGAATTCTAAGAAGGACAGACCATTTCTAGCTGGGAAAGAGGTATCAGAGGAAGCTTTAGGGGAGGTGTCATTGGAACCTGAATGTAAAAAATGTACCTGAAGAACAGGGAATGGGAAGAGAGAGGGCATTTTTAACTGGTGGAACCAGTGGGAATGCATGGGAAAAACAGGAAGCATGTCCAGGGACCAGTAGTTTGGTTTTGCGCAAGTGCGAGAAGGGTGATGAGTGGACATTAAAGGTGGAAACATCCAACAACCTTGGGTGTGGTGTTACAGTCAATCTTGAAATCTCAGACACTTCTTTTGGCTGCTGAGTCACCAGGAAAAACATGGTGGTTTCAGACAAACAGGAAAACAAGAGAGTAGCACAAGGAGAAGATGTGGTTTGGGCAGACCGAACTGTAGGTAGTGGTGGAAGACAGCTGGTCAGAGGATGAAAACTCAAGACTAGTCTCAAGATGAGGGTCAGAGCTGGAGAAACACACTGGAGGGGACAGTGAAAGCTACAGAACTACTCAGCAGAAAATAGAGAGAAAAAAGAGACAGGAAAGAGGAGAGAAAAGGGTTAAAGTTAAACAAGGGAGAGAAAGATCCAGAATAGATCCTTAGAGGACACCTATCTCCCTGTATCCCAACATCACCTAGCACCAAAGTATCCAAAGGCCTTAGTGACGAACAATAAGATCACAGAATCACAAACGTGTTTAAAAGTCCTTTCACCCTTCTAAGTGATCTTTCTCTAACACACGACACTGACGTGCGTTAATGGCAAGTTCTGATGTTCGAAAGTCACAAAAAGCTGACATTTCTTAAAAACATTTTCAGTCATATCTTAGAAAACACAAATAAATTTAACTGGCTTTCTTTCTACAGCACGTCTGATGTTAAGCGGAAAGAATTTCATATACTTTCTATTTGCTGAAAGCATAGCACGTTCTCTTCACTTCCAGCCCTGACAGCCAGAAATGCTTCATTAAAGAAAATGCACTTTTACCTTTGCTCGAGTTGCTTGATGGTAGCGGCCATCTGATTAGTCTTCTCTTCCAAGCGACTGTTTAGTTCACTTTTCTGTTTTACGCCTAAGTCTGAACTCTGTTATGGAAATGAATTATAAATGATCTATCTAACAAAAAATATTAAAATACAAATCACACATGCCTTTTGAACCTAATGGTAAGTGGGAAAATAAAAATGCTCATATGTTTGTATATCGGTTAATTCTCAAATGGAAAAAAAAAGCAATTTGTTTAAAATTAGTATTGTTGTAGGCAGCCCTATCACAATATCAGAAGGTTCGCTGAGTTGTCATATTCCAGTATAAAAGTTACTAGAATATATAGCTCGGCCGGCATGTTAGGCTGGAGAGTAGAAATTATCTCATAGGATAGAAAAGATCCCCACCCCTTACTACAACGTGGAAAGTGGCCATGGCTTTCCAGAACAGCAATACGGGATCCTACGACGGTCTGATTCTTAACGTGGTTTACTGGAAGCTAACATCAAAATGAGATGTGGCCCTTCCCTCTTGTATGTAAAGTGTGATTCTAGAGAACCAGAGGGCGGAGGGAAGCCCCAGGATGTTGGAGCCGTGAGTCTCCTCCTCCTGTTTCCCCCACCTGCAGCTTGAAGGCGAGTTCGTGCTTGAGAGCCCTGAGGTCATCCAGCTGCTGCCGAAGGGACACCAGCGCGTCCTGCTTCTCGCACACGTCCTTCTCCAGCATCTTCATGGCCAGCTCCATCTCCTGCCTCATGCTGATCTGGATCTCCAGCTCCTTCTCAACATCCTGACCCCAAAGCAAGTACGTTACTTACACTCTCTTTCCTCGATTGAGCGCAAACCACAGAATTTCACAGGAAAAGGTATGCCAAACTTCCTAGGTCTGAACAGTCCGGCAAAATAGTTATAAGCTATCATTCCTTTTAAGAGACATTAACAACAATAATTAGCATATATAATAACATCTGCTCAATAATGTACAAATCTGAAAACCTTCCTTAGCTAGAAAGCGCTAGTAAATATAAAATACACACATGCTTGAGGCACTTCATTAGATGTTGAGACACTGATGTCATGTCCTACTATAGAAATATACATGAAGTGTCACCGTAGTCAGCACAAAATGAAGCAGCTGCGATTCTCCTACATTTGAGCGTTGTTATTTAAGAGCCCTGGGAACCTAGAAGACCCTCTGGGTCCCCAGGGCATCATCTCAATTACTAGGAATAGCCAATATGGCTAACAGAATTTTTAGACTCACTTCACATGAAACCTCCCTTTTTTTCTTTTTTTTTGAGACAGGGTCTCACTCTGTCACCCAGGTAGAGTGTGGTGGCATCATCATAGCTCACTGCAACCTCAAACTCCTGGGCTCAAGCAGTCCTCCTGCCTCAGCCTTCCAAATAGCTGGGACTACAGGCACATAACACCATGCCCAGCCAATTTTTCTATTTTTAGTAGATATGGGGTCTTGCTCTTTCCTCAGGCTGGTCTCGAACTCCTGAGCTCCAGCGATCCTCCCGGCTCGGCCTCCCAGAGTGCTAGGATTACAGACGTGAGCTGCCGTGCCTGGCCTCTTTTCATTTTTTGATAGTAGCCATTCTGATTGGAGTGAGGTTGTATCTCATTAATTTTTATATATATAATTTAATTTCTAAAAAAAAAATCTTAAGACTAATACTGGATGATAAATTTATCCATTTAAATCTAAGACCAAGAGTAAATTCAGAAATAACAGCTAAAAATAAGAGTATAATTCTATATTAATGATTCTTTGTAAGAGGAAGAGGAATTGCTTGCTCCAAGAAGACATATGAGAATCTTTGCAGGCATGATGATGAGGTAGGAGTGGGGATTACATAATTTTTTTTTATTTTTTATTTTTGTTTTAAAAGGCAAGCATGAAAATGAGGTTTATTGAGGAGAGAAAGATAGGATTATAGACAGGAGCAAGATACAGGTTTACAGAGCATGGTATATATGCCACAGATGACAACCAGACCCACTGTCGCAGCAGAGAAAGAGCTTAAAGAGTAGGTTCTATATACCCAATGTTTTTATAATACAAACTATAAAGGCAAAAAAAAAATATCGGCAAAATCTCATTGCTTTTGGGAATACTCAGAAAAGGATTGAGAAAGCATTATAGGCAATGTCGGTTGAAAAGAAAGAGAAATAATTTTACAGGATCTATAAACATTTTTACAATACTACTGATATGCCTAATCTTGGTTTGTACGATAAAACCTCTAAGTAGTAGGCAGTTACTTTTACTGTGTTCCCGAATTATTAAAACTTAAGCAAAGTTTACCAATCGTAATTGTGTCTCCTCCTTTAAATGCTTTCTTGCTTCACTTAGTGCTTGCCCTTCTGAAGTTCTGTCTTGCTTAGGACCCTTGAAAAGATAAATAAAATTGTACATATTTAGGATTTAATTAACGTATACAGAGTTAGCAGACACTACCACTGCTATTTAGTAAGGAAAAATGATCACACCTAAGCAGGTATGACCATGAACAAAGACAATAAAGAAAGTGAAAAAGTCTAGTAAATATTAAAAGGTTAAGCTGAATTGGGGTTTCCTGCCACTTTATTTAAAATCCTAAGATAGGATACCAAACCAGGTGGTAGCAGTTTTAAAAATCAGCCTCTAAGAATAATATAGTATTCACAGAAAAATATGAGTTGGACCAAAGGCTTAAAAGGTAATACACTCATTCTCCAGAGATCTCACATCTGGCATCTTGAACTATGCAGAGAGATTACAGCTAAAAATAAATAAGTCATCAAAAAATTCCTGTGAGCAGTCACAGTTTCTTTAATGGAGTCCATGCACTAAAGTCAAAAACCTTACTCACAAACTGCTTTAGTCCCCATTCAGAGCCTAGCCATTCTGTAGGAACAATTTTAGTAACTGCGGATATCTGGATTCCTAGGTGACAGTAGATTAGAAGCATAGAAGTGGGGAGACTTTTCTAGAGATAGCAACACTAACAGTGTAAAAAGTAAGAGATGCTAGTGAATTCATAAAAGGCAGAAAAAAAAATCCACAGCAATCTGGGAATATTTAAGTGTAGCTGTTAGAAGCTCTATCAATCTCAATAGCCTCCTGAAGTAGTACTGTTATAACTGAGTACAGAATTGCCAATGGTGATCATTATGATCTCAGCCCACTATACAGGGCTAAATGTGTTAACCATTATGTCCTTAATTAAGAGAGCTTATGCTGCTTTAGTTGTTTTTAGAGAAAAAAAAAAAGAAGGCTTGGACTTGTACGATACATAAAAGGTTTGCAAAATTTGATTAGATATGTATTAAAAAGGTTGGTGCTTTGAGGGATTAAGTGATCTAGAAAATTCATTTATACGGTAACTCCCAGTGATATCAAATAATAAAGTGTCACTTCTTATAAAACACTAACATGATGTAAAAATAATGGCATGTTTAATATAACAGATGTAACAGTTAAATACAGTATGACTCATTAGTACATAAAAACAAGAAACTGAATTAGATTGTTTCTTAAAGTCTCTAAACGGATGTAGGTGGCAATAAAACCAAGAAGCACCTGGTAGAAAAAGGAGTACCACCCTCCCAGAACACTCATCATGCCCTCAATGACGAAGGGAGTCCAGGTAAACACAGGGTGCTTTATACATGCAAATGCTTGCTGCTTAAAATAACGACTCTCCCCTACCGCGAACACACTGACATGCTCTCTATGAATATTTTATAAATCCAGTAAGATTAACCTTCCGATTGGATTCCAGGATGTAGGAACTTTCCTCTTTAACTCGTTCCATTTCTTCTTGCAAGGTAATAATCCTGTTGTTTGCAACTGCAAGCTGTTGATAAAACAAAATAATCTTTATCTTTTAAAAATTAACATGGTATAAGATAATGCATGATTTGCTAGGACATAACTTTCAGTCTTGGATCGTCTTAGAAAGAAAGCTATAACCCAGTAAGATTGTTCTTATAAGGAACTTAGGAGAAATATTTTTAAAGTAGGTTAAAATAAAAACAAAAAATATTTCCTATTGCTACTTTTACATGGAAGCATTTTTCAGTGCCAAAATGTTAAGATTGTTCATTTCCAGGGTGCTCTCATGGATAACTTGTAATTATATTTAGTAAGAATATCGACTTTTAAACTATTTACTGAAGAGGTCACCCATGCCACGGCACCCACGTCACAAACCCTCCATAAGACCTTTTATAGATAATTGTAAAAGACTGAAGGAATGAACTCCAAAGTTCTCACTCTAAAAGATCCCATTAAACAATGAAGAGATTTTTCATTTCGGCATCTAAAAAGATAAGGTAACGCTATCAGCAGTACGCTGCTCAGGGGAAACGTTCAAATCCCCATTCCCTGGGAGGGAAAGGTACACTGCTTCTGTACCTTCTACACTCGCAGAGAACGTGAAGGTGGGGCCTGACTGGGGCTGGGAGGGGGAACTGAGCAGGGTCCTGGCAGCCAGGCTAGTCTTCTGTTTCCTTACCCCCTCCCTGGCAGCAGGCGCAGGTTCTGCGCAGTGCGTGTTTTAACAAGGTAAATACAGGAAAGCTACAGCTCAGGCATGCCTTCTGCAGGCCAGCCTGGAAGGCCATTGCTCTCTTTGTTCCCTGGGCCTAATAACATATAAAGAAGTATCTGGGCAAGTAGGTCTGCTCTCTAGATGCAAGTACGCCCTCAGGCAGCTCATTCCGAGATCTTGACTTAAGAGAAAGTGTCAGGAAACCTGGTTATGGCTACAGATTCAAGTGGGCTTTTTAATTCAACTTTATTGATAATAAAGTAGATTATTTATACTTTCATCTGCTTAATTCTTCTCATTTTGTCATTCCAGTTCAGAACTTAGGAGGGGGTTCTTTTACTTGCCCTCTTAAATCCAGAAATAGAAATCAGAAAAGGTACGATGGATTAAACTTACATGTTCTGTATAATGTACACATGGTGCTCACTTATCTCTACAAGCTCAGAGTTTCGAGAAAATAAGTGTTACTGGTAAAATAAATAAGTAAATGAATATTGTTAGTATAGTAAGTCTAAGTCAGAAGGACAAGTGCGACTGAGGGAATAGAATTCACAGCTATGTGTATTGAGTGCTTATGATGTGTCAGGCACTGTTCTAGGCCTGCATCGTGTATTAAATCATTTAAATTTACACAACAATCTTATAAAACAGTATTATTGTTATTCTCATTTTACAGGTAAGTGAACCAAGGAATAGAGGTTCACGTCATTGGCCCAGGATTAGAAAACTAGCAAGTGCCAGAGCCAGGACAAGAACACAAGTAGCCCAGCCTTAGAGATCATGCTCTTCCACTTGACCAGCCTTTAAAAGAAAAAAACAAAAAAAAAAAAACAGAGACCATGCTCAGCCGCCATGCCTCACTGCCTCCGTTCAGTGACAGCAGAAACACAGTAGAAATTTCTGCGCTGAGTATTCCCAAAGCCAGTGGGATAAGATTCTAAGTGTCATATCCATAAATTAAAATTTTAATATATATGTAACATTCAAGAATTTTCAGCCAAAAATGAAGTCCACAGAGTTAATAAGGAAGGCATTTTAAAATTATAATGATGAAAATGTTCATTCTGAAGAAAAACTGATGAAACAGCACCTTTCTGACTAGTGCTTTAATTTGATTTTATCTAAACCGAATTTATCCCACTGTATGTAACAGGATCATTATAATTAAAAATAAAGAAGATAAACACTTTGCCACCTGGATATTTATTTAATATTTTTATTTATTTATTTATTTAATATCTTTCATAGAAACATTTAATGCTATTTAATGAAAAAACCCTGTAGCTTATCCTTTGGCAAGTTAGAAAAAGTATCTTCATTAATCAGAAGTAAAACATGAGGTTGTTTTTCTGTTCTTATTTTGGGGACTTTTCTAAGAGTTTTCGCACATATGTCTATTTTTATCTGATCTTCAGAGTCATTGTGAGGTGAAAAGGGAAGTAGACCATAAACACCATCCTCTGCCAGTGACAGAACTGGGCCTCTTAATGGTCAAGTGACTGACTTACTCAGCGGCATATGACATGTAAGTAGCGTGACATGTAAGCAGGCACTACTGGTCTCCTGACCCCTGTTCTTTATCTTATCTGTCTGTGGGGGTGGGGAGTTGGCCAACCTGGAACACATAAATCGATGCCTGGCACGTATAAACCTTTGTCTGTCTCTTGTACACAAATAGTGTCAAAAATGTTTTTCAGAATGAATAAATGATGAATATCATGCTGTAAGCTAAACATGTGCTTTACGCTAGCCCAGACAAAACATTCACACAAAAGAAACCGAGATACTTGACCAGCCAGGTGAATGAGACCCCTGGCCACACAGCCTGCGCAGTCCAACTGTGTAAATGACACCCCTGCCACAGGCTGGCTGGCCATTCCAGCAGAACAAGCAGTTACATACTCTACAGTAGCTATATCTGAAAAGACAAGTCCTTCATTTCTGAGGTTGCATAGACATCACTCGTTCTACCAATGCACATTATTAAATTCTGTAAGTCAATGAAAGAATTTCCAAAACACTTACCTCCTCTGTCAGTTTAGTGTTGGATTTTTCTAATGCATCTACTTTTGCCTGGAGGTTATTTACAGTAGCACTATCAAGAAGAAAAAATATAGGTCTCTTTTGAAAAAAGAACAATATCCTCTACCTTCTTTTTTTTTTTTTTCCCCTCTACCTTCCTTTTTAAACACCCATCACACTTATCATTCATTGCCTAATGGTCACAATTCTCAGCAGACCTACAGGCTTTAAGTTTACAAAGGGCTGTGTCTGCCTTACCTGCTATGGCTTTGACATTGGAATTTGAATTCAGTACATATTTGTTCAATGAAATCAAAGAGCTGATGCACTACACAATAAATTTTAAGATCTGCGATAATAATAGGCTACGTGAATTAAGTGTTTACATGTACCAAGCACTCTTCTAAACTATGTTACTTGCATTATTTCATTTACTCCTTTCAACAACCCTATGTGTTAGGCATCCCCAAATATAGATAAAGAAACTAAAGCACAGAAAGAATAAATAATAGAGTCCTTGTTTATATTTCATTGCTGACTGTAACCATATCTTTGCTTGGCTAACATCTCCACCATTCATTATAATTACTATTAGTTCTTGGTCCCCAGAAAAAATGTACTTAAACTGTTCTTGAATTTGTCAGCTGGAACAAAGCCTACTCAAAATTTATATTGATACTAGGCCGGGCGCAGTGGCTCACGTCTGTAATCCTAGCTCTCTGGGAGGCTGAGGCAGGCGGATTGTTTGAGCTCAGGAGTTCGAAA
>CAUYSK010091928.1:0-13265 GCA_963575035.1 Avahi laniger
GGGACTACAGGCATGTGCCACCATGCCCGGCTAATTTCTTCTATATATATTTTTAGCTGTGCAATTAATTTCTTTCTATTTTTGGTAGAGGTGGGGTCTCACTCTTGCTCAGGCTGGTCTCGAACTCCTGAGCTCAGAATGATCCGCCCACCTCGGCCTCCCAGAGAGCTAGGATTACAGGCGTGAGCCACCGCGCCGGCCTTATTTTATGTCTTAATAAACCCAGCCATTTAGAACAAAGTAGTTCATAAATAAATTGGATATTTCCTGAAATCAAGTTTTGACTACCATAGAAAACTGCTTTTCCCAAGTCCAAAATCAATGTCAGTAAGAAAGTGACCTGTCATGAACTTGACCATCTCCTTGTTTCATATTGATATGATAATTTTTTTATTATTTGGTAAATAATTGAGCTGAAAATTTATGATATATTGTTTGGGATTATAGAACAATGATTGTTTTGATTTGTTTCTTCTTTTTGCGTATAAGGTTATATATAAACAGTATAAATCTGCCATGTCAAGGACAGATGAAAACAAACATTTGAAAAGTAATTAGAATGTGAAAACTAAAAAGGACATCTGAGTATAAAATAGCAAAATTTTAATATCATTCTTTTATCCTAGAAATGTTTGTTTGTGGCCTGTGCTAGGCAAAAGGGCACAGGAATATGAAAAGACATCATCCCATAATCCTTGTTCTCATAGTACCATTATAACTATAATCCAGGTATGGAATAATGAGGACCTTCAGGGAATGGCAGTTGAAATGAAGAGAACGAAACAGATTAACTGGTGAAACTCTTAAGATTTCTTCATCTTTTACATGTGGAGGCTAGGAATAAGGGAGAGCCTTGCTGGTGGTGCCATTCATTGAAAATAGAGAATACAGAAAGAGTAAAAGGTTGTATAATACGATATTATAGGGGAACTCAAGAGTAAGAGAGGGTAAATCTACTGTATTAATAGGATATAATAATTAAAAGCCACTGTAAGCTGAGTGCATAATAATGTAGAACATTGAACAGTATGTCAAATATGACTAAAATTTATGCCAAAAAAATAGTTTACTGTAAGAGCTGAATTAGTATTTTTGGAACAGTTTTGTGGGGCTGCAGTGTTTATGCAGCAAAACTTGACGATGTCAGCTTCCAAAGCCTGATCTATGGTCAGAACTACCCATTTCCTCTACTAGACTCATCTTCAGGGTATCACTTCCAACTCTGAAGAGGAGTCTAGGAGATGAAATATGTAGACCATCGATTATATGAGTGAAAACTTTTATGTGATACTACTTTATTGACGTATTTCAATGACAAATATACTGTAACATCAGAAAAGAGAGAAAGAAAATTTGATTATTTAACTGAAGACAGTTTTTCCAGAACCAGTTATCTAAGAGACTTTCCCTTCCCCATTGTGTATTCTTGGTGCCTTTGTCAAAGATCATTTGACTAAATATGTGTAGATTTATTTCTGGGCTTCTGTTTCATTGGTCTGTTCGTCTGTTTTTATGCCAGTACCATATTGTTTTGATTGCTGTAGCTTTGTAATATAGTTTGAAATCAGGAAGTGTGATGCCTTCAGCTTTGTTCGTTCTTAAGGTTTTTTTTTTTTTTTTTTTTTTTTGGCTATTTGGTGTCTTTTGTGATTCCATATGAATTTTAGGATTTTTTAAAAAAAATTCTATGAAAAATGCCATTGGAATTTCGATAGAGATTGCATTGAATCTGTAGATTGCTTTGGATAGTTTGGACATTTTAAGAATATTCTTCCAATCCGTGAACATGGGATATCTTTATTTGTGTATTAAATTTCTTTGATCAGTGTTTTATAGTTTTCAGTGTAGAGACATTTCAGCTCCTTGATTAAATTTATTTCTGAGTATTTAATATATTGTTCTTTTGATGCTGTCATAAATGGGATTACATCTTAATTTCTTTTTTGGATAGTTCATATAGATAGAACTGATTTTTATGTGTTGATTTTGTATCCTGGAACTTTACCGAATTTGTTTATTCTAACAGTTTTTTGGTGGAGTCTTTAGGGTTTCCTCTACATATAAGATTATGCCATCTGCAAACAGAGACAACTTTACTTCATTCTTCCTGATTTGGATGTCTTTTCTTTCTTTGTCTTGGCCTAATTACTTGGTCTAGAACTTTGATTACGATGTTGAATAAAAGTGATGAGGATGGGCATCCATGTCTTCCTCCAGTTCTTAGAGGAAAGACTTTGAGCTTTTCACTGTTCAGTATGATGTTAGTGGTGGCCTTGTCATACATGGCCTTTATTATGTTGAGGCATATTCCTTCTATACCTAATTTGTCGAGACTTTTTATGATGAAACGATGTTAAATTTTGTCATATGCTTTTTCTGCATCTGTTGAGATGATCATATGATTTTTATCCTTCATTCTGTTAATTGAGTGTATCACATTTATCGATTTGCATATGTTGAACCGTCTTTACTTCCAGGGAAAAAATCCCACTTGATCATGACATATGATGCTTTTAATGTGCTTTAAATTCAGTTTGCCAGTATTTTGCTGAGGATTGTTGCATCTGTGTTCATCAAGGATAGTGCCTTATAATTTTCTCATCTTTTTTTGCTCTTATCTGGCTTTGGTATGAGAGTAATGCTGATCTCGTAAAATGGATTTGAAAGTGTTCTCTCATGTTCCATTTTTTGGGAGAGTTTAAGAAGGATTGGTGTTAATTCTTCTTTAAATGTTTTGGGGGAATTTACCTGTTAAGCCATCTGGTACTGGGCTTTTCTTTATTGGGATGTTTTTGATACTAATTCAGTCTCTTTTCTGGCTATTGCTCTATTTAGATTTTCTCTTCATGGTTCAGTATTGGTAGGTTGTATATGTATGTTTTTAGGAATTTAACCATTTCTTCTAGTTTGTCCAATTTCTTGGTGTATAATTATAGTAGTTTTTATGATCTTACGATCATTTCTGCATTATTGGTTGTAAAATCTCCTTATTGATTATTTTGTTGATTAGGGTTCTCGCTCTCTTCCTCTGTTAGTCTAATCAGAGGTTTGTCAATTTTGTTAATCTTTACAGAAAATCAACTTTTAGTTTTGTTGACTTTTTCTATGTATTTCTAGTCTCTATTTTATTTATTTCTGCTCTAATCTATATTATTTCCTTCCTTCTGTTTAAGTCTGTAGCACCCAGTGTTTTCAGGCAGTCTCCCATTCAATTTTTTTTTAAATCTCAGGAAATTTTTGCTATGCGAATGAGAAATCACTATGTATAGTTTCACTGTACAAATATTCTTGTGCTATACATTGTGTGGGGCACTGTGGATAAAAATACAAAATGAAACTAGGAGCAGATTCCTGACTTCAAGGTATGACCCCCAAGAGATGTGCAAATCATTGCATACCATGTGGTAAGGGTGTAATAGGTGGGTACACAGTGCTCTGGTGAGAGCCTCACTTAGGACCAGGGAAACAGCAGACTCTAGAAATCAAAGAACACACAAGGAAATAGGAAAAACACTTGAGCTCAGTATTGTGGGATGAGGAGTTTGGCATGTTAGATGGGAAGCAAGAAGAAAGAAAGGTATACACAGGGAAGAAAAATTAAAAGTACCTGCCTTTTTTTTTTTTTTTTAACAGAGGAGTGAATTGATAGTGGCTAGAACACAGAGGTAGTAGCAAAAATAGACTAGAAAAGTAGTTTGTGATCTTTTAAAAGGCCCTGTGTATAAGGTTTTACTCAAACATGCTGTCTTATACTCTAACAAATATTGTCTGCTTTTATCATAAAACTCTTACTGACTTTAATTGCCTTAATATTTTTAATTGGTTAAATTTTTTGTTTAATTGTTACTTAGCATCTGGAATGATAATCATCTCTCTTATTTACCTGCGTTTTGACTGGTTTCAGCTTGTTATCTTTTATATCTATATATCTATACAGAGAATGATTTTCCATAATTTAGGATATCCAAATTCACATACTACAGATTTCAAATTTTGGTTATAACTGCTTACTAATTTTTTCCCTTTGCTGTTGGTGTCAATGCCTTTTTGCACACAGCCTTGTAAGAAGCCAGTTCTTACATAGCACTTGTACCTAAATGTGCCACAAACAAGAATTTTTATAAAGGCCTAATGTGTGAAAGATTTTGCCAAATGATTCCTATAATAATAATAATTACATAACAAATTAACTGTTTCTGCAGGAGATCTGTTTGGCCACTTACTAATTGTACGAATTAATAGAAAGGTAGAAAAAGTATAAGACAGTTTGTTTACCCCCAACACACGTTTTGATACATAGAGGGTCCCCAATTTACAATGGTTTGACTTAAGATATTTTTATGGTGGTACAAAATCAATAGACATTCATTATGCTCTTCGACTTATAATGGGGTCATGTCTGGATAAACCCATTGTGATTGAAAATATTGTAAATTCAAAATGTGCTTTCAACTTAGGATATTCTTAACTTACAGTGGGTTTATTGGGACTTAACCTAATTGTAAATCAGGGAGCATCTACATTGGTTGTGGGGTTTTTGTTTGTTTGTTTGTTTGTTTGGGAGACAAAGTCTTGCTGTATTGCTCTAGGTAGAGTGCAGTAGCGTTATCATAGCTCACTGCAACCTCAAATGCCTAGGCTCAAGCGATTCTCCTGCCTCAGCCTCCTGAGTAGCTGGGACTACAGGCGTGTGCTGCTACACGTGGCTATTTTTTTTTTTTTTTCCTATTTTTTGTAGAGACAGAGTCTTACTCTTGCTTAGGCTGGTCTAGAACTCCTGGCCTCAGGCAATCTTTACGCCTGCCTGGGCCTTCCAAAGTGCTAGGATTACAGGAATTACCCAGCATGCCTGGTCCATTCTGGTATTTTTAATTACGAACAGTTTTTGTGCTAAATGGTCTCATCTTAGAATACCTTTGTAAGATAGGTTTGCTAGTGTTGAGTAAATTAGGGATGGTCCATTTTTTGTCTTCTGCTAAGTGAAAGACTTCATCAACAAATATATATACACAAACAATTTTTTGTGTGTGTTTCATACCTACTATGTTGCTTATGTGATATAGTGGACAATTTATAAGGGATAAGTCCTTGAGTTTTTGAGTTTTTTCCCAAAAATTTAAGCAGAGATTACTCTTTATCAGTTCTTAGAAATGTTTCACTGAGATGCTTTTGGAAATCCATTTTTTATTAGCTGTTTTGATAGTGTGTCACAGTAGGTTTTATCTTTAATTGTAGAATTCTTAAAAGGTTAATGGAAAGGATTTTCATAATACTTTACATTTTATCATTGGGAGAAATCTATCATTTCTATTTAAAATGAAGTGAGTAGCAATGAATAGCATTAGACATGATTGTTGTTAAACCTCTTCTTTAAAAATTAACATGCCACTTGGCAGAAATATAATTGGTGAGCCCCAGAGAAGGTCTGTACTTAAACAGTAGGGTTAATGAATATCTTTTTTTTCTTGTTCTTTCCATTCTTTTGGCCTTTAAAGTTGAACTTAGCTCAGGCTGTTTGAAATGATTTTCTTTAAAAGTGTTGTGACATTGTTTTAATTGAATGAAGCTGCAGAACTGGCATGATAAATCAACACAGAATGAATTTTAATGCAAGGGCGAACGATATTAACTTGGAAATTGGTTGCAGTAGACAAAGCAGCTGCTAAGATTAGTTTTGTTTCATTCTCTACTCACAACATTTTGATAACGATGACCCTGACAGTTCCAATTGTATTAGAATCCCAGTGACATGCACTTTAACATACTTGAGTTGTTGTTTGTTGTTTCTTGGGATAGCGATTTGTTCATGTTTGAGGTTAGGAGAATTTTGTGTCACAGATTTAATGTTTTGGTTTTAAGTGTTTTAAAAAGATTTTTAAAGTTTACTAAATAATTATTGTGAAGATTAATCAGCTGTGGTAGAAGCCTTTTTCTGTGTAATCTTGATACTGTGATTCCACCTGAGGAAGATTAATATGTGAAAAGGATAGGATGTTCCAAAGAGGATTCTCTAAGTGGCCATGAAGTGTAGGCCAACTGGTTTGACAAAGGATATAGGTCAAAATGAATTACATGTTAGTTATTTGAAGTGCTAAACTGTCTCATTCATAATGCATTTTTCCAGGTTTTTTGGTCCATATTTGAAATATATAATGCATATCTAGTAAATGGGTTGATTTGGGAAAAGATCTATATAGAGTACAACTATTACTGAAGAGTAGCTGGCAAGGCTGCTTATTTTAGGAAATAGTCAAGATAACAAACAGAGTGAAGGCACTTTCATAGACTTTTTGAGAGCAGGGAGAGTTTCTTTCTTACCATTTTTAATTCCTCCATTTATTTCATTCCTTACCACAGAACAAGACTTTAATAAATGTTCTGTTGAATCAAATTTGAAAATGAAAGGCTGTTCCCTATTTTACTGAAAAATGCAAAACCTAGACAAAAAGGGTGAGTGATGGGATGTGGAGATTGTTTCTCTCCAGGTTGTTTTTGGGGAAGGAAGAGTAAAGTTTAATGTAGTCTTTGACCATATAAACAGGTTAAGTTATGAAGTTGTAGAAAAGCAGTTTACTTGACATGAACATAGGGCTAGGCACGTCCGAAGATCTTCTCTGATTTTTTTTTCTTTTTCTCGGACCCTCATGCCAATATATTACTCTATACTGCCTTAAGTTATATCAATTCTACGTCTATTAAGATCAAAAGGCAGCCTCTTAAAAAGCACCAGTGGACTTGTATTTCTTAGGGACTGACAAGGTAATTCAGACCAGCTGAGTAATTCTAGTGAAATAGGACACAATAGGAAAAAAAAAACTTGCTTGAATATATCAGAGACCTAGCAGACTTGTGAAGAATTACTACTTCAGGATACCCAGGAGGTCAGATGATCAAGGATATAAGCCTGACTTTTGGGATCACTTGTCTCTCTGGGTTTGTTTGCAGAATCTGAAGAGGGCAGCTTAGAAAGAGGCTGAGCACTGGGGATAGGGATTGGAGTCTACAATTTGTTTACGTGGACTCCCCCCAATGCTTTTGCCTAATGTTTTTAGGGTAGAGACACTGATGGGTATGTACTCTAGGAGTAAGAGTGAACCAAAAGGTCCCAGGTCCTCATAGAGACTGTACCTGAACTCAAAATTGTCTGTCTCAGTAAGTGAAATTGTGCTGAGATGATCTCAGGTGGTTAGTAATAGTAGGTGCCTGGCTGAAGCTGGTATATGTCTTCTCTGGGGGAAGATAACATTATCTTTGGCTTTATATTATTTTCTATAAGCTATTTAGTAAGTACATTGTCTGGCACACACTAGAAAGGAGACAAGATGACATTAACAAAAATACAGAGAAACAACAAAACCTAATAGAAACAAACTCACAGAGACTCTAGATATTAGAATTACCAGATCCAAACATTTTAAGAACTATGTTTACTGTGTGTAAGGAGACAGAAGACAAAGAAAAGACATGAAAGCTACAAAAAAAAAAAAAAAAACTGGAAAATCCTTTACCTGCTATTAACTAAAGAGGTGGATTTAACAGAAGATTAGAAGCATTTGAAGAGAGAATTAGTGAACTGGAAGATAGCTCACAAGAAAATACTCAGCATGAACATATAGAGGAATGGAAAAAATAGGAGGGAGTGTGAAAAATATTATAAAAGGAATACAGTGAGAAAGTTTAATGTATATCATTGCAGTATTAGAAGAAGAGGAGAAATAGAAGGGGACAGAAGCAGAGTTTGAAGGACATGTTGTTGAGAACTTTAAAACCAAAGGAAGTCGTAGATTTATGAAACTGGCCTGTAAGCATGATAAACATAAAGAAAACCACACATAGGCACACAGTAGTATAACTGCTGAAAACTGATGATTAAGGGGAAATCTTAAAAGCAGGCAGAAAAATGGAAAAGATAGCCTTCAAAGGAGCAGTAGGAAGACTCACAGCTTACTTCTCAAAAGTAGCAGTGGAATCTAGAAGACAGTGAAAGAATCCTTAAGGAGCTCATCAAAAATAAGACATCTTCAGATAAGGAAAAACTAAGAGATTTCATTGCTTAGAAGACCTTTACTAAAGAAAATACTAAAGGGTGTTTTTTAGGTATGAGAAAAATGACTCTAGTTGGAAAGTTGAAGATACAGAAAGGAATGAAGAGTAACAAAAGTGGTAACTATGTTAGTAAATCTAAATTCATGTTATCTGTACAAAGTAATAATAATGTACTGTTGGGGTTAAAATACATACAGAATTTGAAAAATAACCAATAGTGTATAAACTGGATCGAGAATAAAGGCTGTTAAACATTCTGGGGCCCTTGTATTATATGGAAAAGGAGTAAAAGTACAAAGGAATGTCAATGTTGGATAAGTCAATGAAGCATGCTGTAACCTCTATAGTGAACAAGCGTGTCACTTCCAAGCTAATGGAAAGGAGAAAGGAAAGGAGAAAACATGCTCATATGCAACCCCTCGCTACCCGCCCCTCTGCTCCCCACCCCCCACATACATGAGAAAAGGAGGCAAGAAGGAATAGAAAAAGGAATACAAAAGAAGTAGAACACGTAGAAAGCACTTAGCATTTAGAAGATAGATATAAACCATGTAGATAAAGTAGATATAAAGGTAGATGTAAACCCATGTAAATGGACTAAATGTTCCAGGTAAAACTTAAAAGATTTATGTATTGAATGAAAAAACAACTCATTTAGATGCTGTTTACCAGAGTCTCATTTAAAATATAACAAAAGATTGAAAGTAATAGGATTAAGAAAGATACATTATGAAAAATTAAAGACAAATTTATGTCTCTGTTAATATCAGTATAGGCTTAGTGTCAAAAGGTTTCACAAGAGATAAAGAGAGCCACTTCATAATAACAGAAAGATACACAGTTGACCCTTGAACAATGTGGGGATTAGGGCCACTGACCACCAACCCCCCCCCCACCCCTGGCAGTTGAAAATCCACGTATTACTTTTAACTCCCCCCAGACTTAAATACTAATAGCTTACTGTTGACCAGAAGCCTTACTGATAACAGTTGATTAATACATACTTTGTATATGTATTATACACTGTATTCTTATAAATAAACTATAGAAAAGAAAATGTTACTAAGAAAATCATAGGGAAGAGAAAATATATTTGTCATTAAGTGGAAATTGAATCATTAATCATCTTTATGTTAGGTAGGCTGAAGAGGAAGAGAAAGGGGTTGATCTTCCTGTCTCGGGTGGCAAAGGTGAAAGGAGAGGGAGGCACACTTGGTGTGACTTCTATTGAAAAAAATCCACATATAGGTGGACCCACACATTTTAAATGTGTTGTTCAAGGGTCAACGGTAATATCCTCTAAACATATAAAGCAAAAACAGAAGTAGAAGGAGAAACAGACAAAGCTAATCACAGTAGGCTGTATTCTTTCAAGCACCCGTGGATTATTTACAAAAATTGGCTGTATTCTGTGCTGAAAAGGAAGTCTGAACAAATATTAAAGGACTGTAGATGATATGTTGTCTGATTACAATGTAGGAAGCTAGAAACCAAAACTGAAGATAATTAGGAAATTCTTACCTGTTTGAAATGTAAAAAATTTAAATATTCAGTAGATGTCAACTTATTTTGACCTGAATCATCATGAAAATACCACCATTCAGAATTTGTGGGATACAGCTAAAGTCAGCTTGGAGGTATACATAAAGCTTTAACATGTACTTTAGAAAAGAAGAAAGGGTATAATAAGCAAAGTATCCATTTCAAAACGTTGGAAAAAGAGCAGATTAAACCCAAAGAAAGTAGAAGGAAGGTAATAATAAGAGTAGAAATCAATTAAAAGAAAAACACTGAATGAGAGACTCAGCATATTAGCTAGCTATTGGCGCATCATAATAAATCACCTCAAAAACATAAAACTTAAAACTGTTGGGCTCCTTCCTCTGTGATTGGGTTCAGAGGAGCAGGTCTTCTGGTCTGCTTCTTCTGGTTTGCATCTGCTAGGTCAACAGTTAGCCAGGCAGCTCTACCTTAGGAGTTGTCTGCCTTTGAGCATTGATGGTGACCGGGTCATATGTCTTTCATTCTCCAGTAGGTTAGTCCAAGCTTGTTTATATGGGAGTAATAGGGTTCTGAGAGAGAGAACATAAAACTGACCCTTAGGCATATAATTCTTTTCACCACATTTATTGGGCAAAGCAAGTCAAATGCTGGCTCAGATTCAAGAGGTGGGAGGAGGTGCAACTTTACATTGCAAATGGTGTGAATACAGTGAGGGAAGAAAATTGTGGCCATTTTCGAAATCAGTCTCCTTCAGTCAACAAAAGCAAAAGCAGGCTGGGAATGGTGTCTCACACCTGTAATTGTAGCACTCTGCAAGGCTGAGGTGGGAGGATCCCTTGAGCTCAGGAGTTCGAGACCAGCCTGAACAAGAGCAATATCCACCCTATCTATATAAAAAATAGACAAATTAGCTGGGCTTGGGGTGCATGCCTGTAGTCCCACTAGGGAGGCTGAGGCAGGAGGATCACTTGAGCCCAGGAGTTTGAGGTTGCTGTGAGCTATGATGATTGATGCCAGAGTACTCTAGCAGGGGAGACAGAGACTTTGTCTCCAAAAAAAAAAAAATTACAGGTATTAAAAAAGAAAATTAAACATAAACTTGAAATCAGTCAATTAAAAAATCTAGACAATATGGACATAAACACTACTTTAAAAATTGACATGAAAGAATAGAAAATCTAAATTAAAGAAACTGAATCTATAATTAAAAACCTTCCACAGAGAAAACCCTAGGCCCAGGTGGCTTCACTACTGAAATCTAGTCAGTATTTAAGGAAGAAATAATACCCATCTTTAACGAGCTCATCCGTTGAGTAGAAAAAGAGGGACTATATCCCAGCACTCTTGGAGGCCAGGATAACCTTGGTGTCTAAAACGTAAGAAGCATATTATGAGAAAGAAAAATTAAAGGTCAGTTCCATTCATGAACGTAAGTTTTTGTTGTTGTTAAATTACCAAAATGATAGGCAACTGAATCCAGCTGTTTTTAAAAAGAATAATATCATGATCAAGTTGAGTTTATTTTAGGAAAATAAAGTTGGTTTAACATTTGACAATTTATTTGTAATCCACTGCAGTAACAGAATTAAGGAGAAGTATTGTGGTTGTTTAAATAGACAGTGAAAAAATGGTAAGTTTAGACACCCCCTTGTCATTAAAAAAAAAAAAAAAGATACTCTTAGCAAACTAAGGAATAGAATGGAATTTTCTAAATGTGATAAAGTGTATCTATAAAAAGTCTACAGATTACTTCAAACTTTATGGTGAATTGTTGAAATCTGGAACAAGTCTGGTACAGTTTTATTTGACTTTGAACTTAAGATGTGCCAGCCAGTGCTGTAAAAGATAGCAAGAAAAAGAAATAAAAATGGTTGGAAAGAAAAAAGTAGAACTGTCATCATTTGCAAGTGATATGATTGTTTATATAAAGGATCCAAAGGAACCTACAGAAAATTTGAGAATCAGTAATGAAGGGACAAGGTTATTGGTTAGAAGGTTGATATAGAAAAGCCAATTTTATGTTCATATACCAGAAACAAACGAAAAATTAAAAATACGATATACAGTAGCAGAAAAAGCCCTGCACATTTCTAGGATTAAATCTAACAACAACAACAATGAAACCAAGTAAAGACCCAATCAATAAAAGCTTCACATTCTTGAGAGACATGAAAGACCACTTAATCAAGTGGAGAAATTTTACTCTTCATGGTTTTGAAGACTATTATGATTCCAGTGAAAATTCTTGCAAGTATTATTTTAGAAATTGACTTATTTTAAAATATATGGAAATGCAAAGGGCCAGGAATAGCTAAGACACTCTTGAAGAGCAAGGTGGAAGAACTTGTTTTACTGCATGTCAGGATTTATTACAGTGTGACACTAAAGAAAGGAAAAATGGATAAATGGAATAGAATAGAGAGCCCAGAAATAACCCTTCATATTCTTGGGTTCCACATCTGTGGATTCAACCAACTGTGGATCGAAAATATTTTGGGAAAAACCACAGATGGCTGCATGTATACTAAACATGTAGTGACATTTTTTCTTGTCATTAGTTCCTAAAAACAATACGGTAACAATGATTTACATAGAGTTTATATTGTATTAGGTATTATAAACAATCTAAAGATGATATAAAGTATATATGAGGATATGCATAGGTTATGTGCAAACGCTACACCATTTTATATCAGGAACTTGAGCATCCACAGATTTTAGTATTTGTGGTGGGGGGTCCTGGAACAAATCCTCACAGATACCAAGGGACAACTGTTCATATAAATGTTTATTTATGGCAGTGTTGACATTACAGAGCAATTGGAAAAGGATGGTCTTTTC
Source organism: Avahi laniger (assembly GCA_963575035.1). Classification (NCBI taxonomy): domain Eukaryota; kingdom Metazoa; phylum Chordata; class Mammalia; order Primates; family Indriidae; genus Avahi; species Avahi laniger. The sequence continues at coordinate 12,391 of CAUYSK010091928.1, forward strand.
AATAAAATAAATTAGAATATTTGAATAGTCATGTGAGAGAAAAAAAAAGTTGTATAGACATCAATTCCTGGTACATTTTAGACATAAATGTGAAAGAGATAACAGTAAAGCTTCTAAAAGATAACACAAGAGGATATCTTGATGTCCCTGAGGTGGGGTTAAGCTTATTTTAAACAGGACACATAAAACACTAACCATGAGGAGAAGATTAATAACTTGAACTCCAGTAAGACTGAAAACCTCCAATCATAAGACACCATTAAAGAGGGAGAAGGCAAGCCACAGGATGGGAAAAGATACTGTGCTACTCATGTAACCACAAAGTAGAAATCAATATGAAAAAAATAACACAGTAGACAAATAGGAAACTTCAAATGCACTTCCAAAAAAGTATGTTGGAATGGACAATAAACATGAAAAAATGCTCAGTTTCATTATAATAGTAATCAGAGGAGTGCTAATTGAAATATTTCATAAATATACCTGAATGGCTAAGATAATAAACACTGACAACAGGAGTGTTGGCGAGGAAGTGGTTCAAAACAAATTCTTATATATAATGTATACTCTTCTGTTGGAGATACAAATGTGTATAACCATTTTAGAAAATAGTTTACTGAAGATTATTTAGATCTTCTTTATCCACTGCAGTTATTTGTCTCAGGGATCAGTCCTTTGTCTTGCTTCTTTATTTTGCACTGTCCTTTTTTTTTTTTTTTTTGAGACAGAGTCTAACTCTGTTGCCCTGGCTAGAGTGAGTGCCATGGCATCAGCCTAGCTCACAGCAACCTCACACTCCTGGGCTCAAGTGATCCTACTGCCTCAGCCTCCCGAGTAGCTGGGACTACAGGCATGCGCCACCATGCCTGGCTAAT
>CAUYSK010091931.1:0-14469 GCA_963575035.1 Avahi laniger
TCCTACAGGAGACAGCAAAGCCAAGAGTTTATGTATTTTGGGGAAATCATAGAAAAGCCATTCTTCCCCTCATCCTCTCTTCCTTCCCTGTCTGGTCAACCAATTTAATTAGTTCTAGCCAGAGCAATCAGACAAGAGAAGGAAATCAAAGGCATCCAAATGGGGGCAGAAGAGGTCAAACTATTACTCTTTGCTGATGATATGATCTTATATCTAAAAAACCCCAAAGATTCTGCCACAAGACTGCTGGAATTGATAAACAAATTCAGCCAAGTCTCAGGTTACAAAGTCAATATACAGAAATCAGTAGCATTCCTGTATGCCAACAACAGTCAAATTGAGAACCAAATCAAAGACTCAATACCTTTCACAATAGCAACAAAGACAATAAAATACTTAGGAATACATTTAACTAAGGAAGTAAAAGACCTCTACAGGGAGAACTATGAAACACTGAGGAAGGAAATAGCAGAGGACATAAACAGGTGGAAAACCATATCATGCTTGTGGGGTGGCAGAATCAACATTGTTAAAATGTCTATACTACCCAAAGTGATTAACAGATTCAATGCAATCCCTATTAAAATACCAACATCATTTTTTCCAGATCTAGAAAAAATAATTCTACACTTCGTATGGAACCAGAGAAGACCCGTATAGCAAAGGCAATCTTAAGCAAAAAAGCAAATGGGGAGGCATCAATTCACCAGACTTCAGGCTATACTATAAGGCTATAGTAATTAAAACAGCATGTTACTGGCACAAGAACAGAGACACAGATCAATGGAACAGAACCAAGAATCCAGATATAAAACCATCCTCATGTAGCCATCTAATCTTTGACAAAGCAGACAAAAATATATACTGGGGAAAAGAATTCCTATTCAATAAATGGTGCTGGGAAAATTGGATAGCCATATGTAAAAGACAAACGGGATCTGCCCCTCTCACAAAAATCAACTGACAGTGATGGATAACAGATTTAAACCTAAGGCATGAAATTATAAGAATTCTAGAAGAAAATGTTGGAACAACTCTTATGGACATTGGCCTAAGGAAAGAATTTCTGAAGAAGACTCCAAAGGCAATTACACCAATTAAAAAAATAAATAAATGAGACCTCATCCAAATTAAAAAGTGTCTGCATAGCCAAGGAAACTATCATGAGAGCAAATAGACAACCTACAAAATAGGAGAAAATATTCACATGCTACATATCTGATAAAGGTCTCATAACTAGAATCTATACAGAACTCAGAAAAATCAGCAAGAAAAAATCAAACAACCCCATTAAAAAGTGGGCAAAGGACATGAACAGAAACTTTTCAAAAGAAGACAGACTAATGGCCAACAAACATATGAAAAAATGCTCAACATTTCTAATCATCAAGGAAATGCAAATCAAAATCACAATGAGCTATCACTTAACCCCAGTGAGAATGTCTTTTATCAAAAAGTCCAACAACAAAGCTTCAAGAGGCAATACATGTAACCTAAACATTTGTACCCCTGTAATATGCTGAAATAAAAACTAAAAAATAAAATTAAAAAAAAAACACCAAAACAAAAAATGTTGGCGTGGATGCTGAGAGATAGGAACACTCATACACTGATGGTAGGACTGCAAACTAGTACAACCTCTGTGGAAAGCAATATGGAGATGCCTCAAAGCGTTCCATCGAAGTAGAACTACCATTTGATCCAGCAATCCCATTACTGGACATCTACCCAAAAGAAAAAAAGACGTTCTGTAAAAAAGACATCTGCACTGGAATGTTCATAGCAGCACAATTCACAATTGCAAAGATGTGGAAACAACCCAAGTGCCCATCAATACATGAGTGAATTAATAAAATGTGGTTTATGTATACAATGAAGTTCTACTCAGCCACAAAAAACAATGGTGATCTAGCACCTCTTACATTATCCTGGATAGAGCTGGAGCCCATTCTACTAGGTGAAGTATCACAAGAATGGGAAAACAAGCACCACATGTACTAACCATCAAATTGGTATTAACCGATCAACACATATGTGCACATTTAGCAGTAATATTCATCGGGTGTTGGGCAGGTGGGAGGGGGTTGGGTATATTCACACCTAACAGGTGTGCTGCACACCATCTGGGGGACGGGCACACTTGAAACTCTGACTTGAGTGGGGCAAAGGCTATATATGTAACTTAAACATGTGTGCTCCTGTAATATGCTGAAATAAAAAAAGCATATATGTATGTATTATGTATGTAAGCACAGGACCAATCATATCTTTCTAAAATTATCTTTTTCAAAATCAATGAACTCTATTTTTTTTCTATTTAAAAATTCTTTTTTAAAACTTAGAAGCTACAAAGGGGAAGATCATAAATTCATTAGTAAACTTCTCTGAGCATTCCTTGCATAGCTGCTACTCAAATTAGATCAGATTTCAAATAATTTCCTAGCAATGATAAAACATTTCATATCCTTTAAAAATTTTCACATGACTTCTGCATGTATTTTATTTTCTACTTACAAAATCAAGGGAAATAAGAAAGGTACTATTAACCCAGTGTTACCGATGGGGAAAATAGAGCTCAGCTCTATAATTCTCTATACACATCTCCATAACATGGTTTACTTTTTTATTGTTGAGGCTATGATTGAAGAATATCAACATGTAATGAAAGAGTTTTAATATCAGTTCTCTGTTAAGTACTGGTAAGTATCAAATGTTCCACAGTACCAAAAATATACAAAAATCAATAAAAATTCATTGTTAACAGGGAAGAAAATAAAAATATCAGCGATTATTTTAAGTATCAGTTCTAATAAAGTGAGAGTTCATTCATCTATCAACATGTGTTCAGCCCAAAATTGAGATAAGTTTAAAAAGTTAATTAAGATGGCAGTGGCCTGGTACAGAGGTAAAAAAAAAAAAAAAATCTGCAGAAAAGACTCCTTGGTACTTTTTATGTTTCCTTGGTGCTTATTGTGGATTTTGTTTTTCAAGAATAAGATACATCTAAAGAAATGTGGGAAAATAAAGAATATGGCATAAATTCTGTAGATTTATATTAAGTCACATTTAGTAAACTGCCAACAGGCTCTGAATTTTCCTGTAAAAGTCTTTTGCATGGAATTGTGCCAATGTACTACTTTTAAATTATATTCTCTAAATCTGAATCATATCTGCCTATTTAAAGAGAAGAAGAAGAACAGATTTGAATTTAGAATACATAATTGTAAAATTCCTCTTGAAATCAAGGAGTTAAGAACAAAGGAGTAAATAAATCCTAAAATAGTCACTGAATAAATAAATGGGGGGGGGAAACCTGATCTAACATCTTTAAGAAAAAAAACCTTGAAAATTAAAATGTTACTTATTTTAAACAATGTTGAAATAAACGTCTGTAAATAGTTGTTCATGAGATAAAAACAGCCCTATAATTTATTGAATAAGGAACATAAATAGAAATATAGATCGAATTACATAAATTTTATCAGTACCAATAAATTATTTCAATAATGCATATATAAAAATAAAGCTAACTCCTTCATATTTAAAAAGTTCTTTTTTAAAAAATTCTAATAACAATATCCCATTTTTCATATAATAAAATGGGAATATATACAAATAATTTGAAATCAGAGGAATGATTCCTTAATTTAAAAATTCAAATGTTTACAACTTTCCCACTTGCCTGTATTGCATAAACCTAATTTCTGAAGCTACTTGGATTTCAGCTTCTTTACCAAAACAAACGTTAGAATAATTTTTTCAGGACTCTGGAATAGAACTTTAAAAATATTCAAAAATAAAGACTTCTAAAGAAATCTTTGCCATAGATGAAACGACTGCATTTTAAAAAAAAAAAAAGAACAGTTAATGTTTTCTTTTAAATCAAGTCTAAAGCAAATTAATGGCAAAGTTAAAAGGTGCATTAACTTTGGTCATTAGAGGAATATAATAATTATTTCAAATATATAACAATTATACAACTATTAAGTGAAATTATAGAGAACTCTATGTCAACCGCTACTTGTATAAGGAAACTGATAGCCTATAACTTTTGGGCTTTCCACACTTTCATTTAATTGCACCATCATAATACCTGAGATGACATTTTATCCTACTTGCAACTTTCACATCTACTGCGCAACCAAGATGAGTGAGAGTTTAATAAATAGCACCCCATTACTGATACTTCAATAGAAATTGGGCATTATAAACTTTAAAAAGAAAGCAGTAGCGATTTTATTATAATTTGAAAAAGAAGCATTTGAACCTTTGGAGAAAAAGTTAGTGAATTATAGATTTGAGACCAGGTTTCATGGATTCACTATGAACTTTCATTCTAATAGTTAAAGTAGATGCCTATCAAATTGCTTATGAGGAAAAATTTATGGAAAATAACCAAGAGTAAAGCTTTGTTCTTATTAAGAAACATGAATATGTATGTAATTTTAGCCAGACTAAATTAACCCAAAAATGAATAAATAGAAAAATAAGGACAATAATTGCTGTCACAAGAGAAGGCTTGGCTCCCTTCCCCCTCTTATAAAAGCATTTATGTTTAGAGTTTCAAAAAAATTCACATTTTTAAATAAAACTATTTGGAAAGAAACAAAAGGAAAAGAATCTGCAAGGAAACCATTAAGGAGCAAGAAACGTGTATAGCTCCCCCCCCCCTTTAGGAATAGATCCTCTTAAAGCAAGAATAGTCTGCGGGCTAAATACAGTGCTTGATATGAACGTAATACATGAAAATTAGTGTCCATGCAAGCAGTATGTTATTGCTGAGGTATCCATTTCCTAAGCATGACTCTTTATTTAGAAAGGTTACACTGAGCCATTAATCCTAATTTTATATTAAACATCTTTTGGAACTGTATGAGCTCTGAAAAGAATAAGATCCTATTTTAGCAACAAAGGTATAAATAGAAAACAAATATGAACTGTGTTATAGATAGTGGTGTGAATTCTTCTGTGTCTTTATGAGCATGATACATTAATATGTGTTCCCCTTGTGTAATGCTTAATCATCCATTATGTGAACCAATATTAATAAATAAATGAATTATACCTGTGATTTTACCTTTATTTTCAATCTAATGGTTTAATTTGAGTGATTGGCCATTGATCATTAGGGATTTTCACATATGAAATAAGTGTTATTTGAGTTTAGCAAACTTGCAAGTTATATTGCTATTATCGCTCTTGTCCTTTAGGGCTACTACTTCTTCTATAACCTTTTGATATGCAAAGACCTAAGAGTGAGGAACAAATACATAAAACAAACAACAACAAAAAAGTCAGACAATCTATATGATTTCTATTAATAAATGTATTATTATAAATTAATTTTGGCATTATCAAGTAAGTATAAAATAGAAATAAATAACTATAATTTTAAGGCCTTTATGCTCCGGATGTTTCAAATATATTAACCACTTCCATTTCAAAGACTTTGGAAAACAATCAGTTATTATACCCAAGTGATCTGTTAACGTTTACAAAGCACTTTCACATAGATCACCTCATTTAATTCTTATAACTCAGTGCTGTAAGTACAGGATTACTATCTTTGCTTTATAGGCTCAGAGAAGTTAAGCAATTTATGATTAATACTCTGCATTTGTTTTTCTAATTTCAAGGCCTCTTTATATTATCATGTAGATATCTCAATTTTCCAAAACTCTAAAAATATTTTTTTAAAAAATAAGAACAAATAGAAAAAGAAGAAAATGAAAGCAGATAATTCATTCATTGAGTCCCATCCCCGCAAAACAAGCCCTTTAGGAATCTGCCCAGCCCTCAGAGACTCGCAGTGAATAGGAACAAAGTGAAAGGCAGGAATCCGTAAGACACCAAGTATGTATCATTAAGCTTCAAGACTGAATACGGGAGAGGGAAAAAGAGGATAAACTCAAAGCAAATGCCAAGATTTAGATCCTAAAAGACAGAAAAAACAGCACTCCTGACCAAAATGGAGAAACTGGAAGATAGACCAGTTTCTAAAGAAAGATTAAGAAGTACGGTTTTATGCATGTCAAGTTTGAGATGATTTTGGAAAATCCAGGATATATCATACAGAACTCAAAACTGAAGTTCAGGTAAGAGCAAACAAAGGACTAGCATTGTAAACCTGAGCCACCAATACAGATATTTGAAAATGTAAGTATAGATGTATTTTACAGAAAATAGAATTAAAAGACTAGGACTAATCTTGGGAACTAGTCATAAATATAGAGGAGAAGCAATAATCAGAGAAGATAACCAAGAAAGGGTGATTTTAAAAGTAGGAGGGGGAAAATTGGTGACTACTGTGCCATGCAAACCAAGGGAAGAAAAACCATTAAGATGTGGGATTCATGGACATTCAGCCCAAATAATGGAGAGAGTAAAATTGAAGAAAAAATATAGCAGTGACAATGAAAACACAGCAATATTACTGTAAGGAATGATAAAATTGAGTATCTTAAAAATACTATAAATGCATATTCTTCAGGATTTTTTTCAACTTTGATAAAAATACATTCAATATCACAGATGCTTATATAAACCAAAACTCTTTTAACAGTCATGATTATTATTAATAGTATGACTAATATATAATGCATCATATCAAAAGGAAAAATATTACATTCTATCTTACTGCTCTGTGTGTATGACAGGGGTTGTGTGTGTGTTTACTGAACATTACAAAAGGTAATCTTTAGTGTTTAGGTTGCAATATATCCTTGTATTTTCTTTAACACATTGTGGAAAAAAAACAAGTTAATCAAAGCCAAAGGACTGCATATCAATACACGATTAAACTGTAAAGAATTTTAGTAGCCTAATATCTTGGTTGGTTGGTGAATATGTCCAGGTGGTGGGAGGGTGGTGTGCCCAGAGAAAGCATGGAAGCTCTGTGCCCCTCCCAGTCAGTCTTGTGGGATTGAGCCCTTAACTTTTGGGATCTGTTGATAATTCAAGGCAGACAGCGTCAGATTGATGATTGAAGTGAATTACTGGACAACCGGAGGGCTGGCTGGTGGTGCTGAAAACATCCCAGAATGACAAAAACCCAATAACAATAGTATTTAGAGCTTGGTTTCTTAATATCATTTTATACCACAAAGAACTACAGCTCCTTGGAGAAATGGCTGACACTAAGGCTGTGGCATGGAACACATAAAAACAAAACCTGGAGTCATCCTCCTGTGCCAGAAAAGGAAGAAAGTGAACCAAGAATGACAGGGATGTTTCAATAAGTCATAAGAGGTCAGCTTGAAGGGGATCCCACTGGATAAATCTGGGACAATCTGGGCATGAAAATAAATAATGACAGCAATGGATTATAACTCACTGAATAAAACAGGAATCCATGAGTCCATACTGACATAAATAAAAAAACTGATGGGGAATGGAATAATTACACAGTCTCAAAGTATCACACCACAAAATTCTTATTATTCTCAAGGGAGAAAAGAGCAACTTTACAGTGGAGAAGCTGGGAGATACCCCCAATCAAGTGACCCAAGGCAATGTCATCAGTAATGAAAAAAGGGCAATCTTGTGCCACCTGTGACGTAAGGGGATCACCGCATCACTTCTGCGATATCCCTACTAAAGATTCATGACCCGAACCTGAAGCAACACCCTAATAGCCTGAACTGAGGGACATTCTGCAAAATAACTGGCCTGCAACCTTCAAATTTGTTGGTCATGAAAATCAAGGAAAGAATGTAAATTTAATTAGAAATTCATATTTTGTTGCAGTGACATTATATCGCTCTTAGAGTTTCCTTAGGGTATCCTTTGAATGTCTTTATTTTTACCTCCTTCCACGTGGCTTGCTCACTCTTCCCTTTCAATCCCTCATTTTTCCACATCTCTCCTTCTCCCCAGACTCCAAAAAGTTAGTGTTACCTGGCAGTAATATTACCAAAACTCCCATTTAACCTCCGATGAATCTGGATTTTTTTCCCCACATCCTGATCTGTTTGTTCAATTGATTTTAATGACATTAGCGTTGCTACAATTTTAGGATCGGGCTACCATATTGTCAGAGGTGATAATTTGAAGAGAATTTCTACAATGTTTTTCAGTTTATAAAGCACTTCACCTAGCTCGCCTCATCTGATTCTCATATCCACTTTGTGAGATCGGTATTTCTTATGCCTCCCATTTTACAAACAAGGAAACTGAGGCAGATTTGATCCATTACAAGGTTGTGGATTACAGTAAACACTTCTAACATCAGTACCACATAGCTGCCTTCCTTAGACACAAGGGACTGTTTGCATTTCAGCATTATAAAAAAGAAGACATCTATTAGAGAAAGAACTGTCACTTAAATAAGATGGTATTGTTCAGGTTGCTCAATGTGAATGAATAACAGTCACTATGCCACCTCAATTAACGAATGGAAGACTATAGTAATCTATCTTCTTTTCCATTGTTGCTTAGCTTTTTAACTAAAATAGACAGTCCTTTATTGTTAATTGTGTGTGTGTGTGTTTTTAAAGAAGAGAAAAAAAAGAAAATGAACAAAATCAATTATAGTTGTTGGTGAATTCCATATATTTGAGGCACAACTTTACTGTTTTAATTAAATGGAAATACAGGCCCATTGTTCGAAAAACAATAAAAAGACAATTCAAACCCTGACACTGGCCCTGCCCCATACCCCAACCCCATCTTTTTAAAGTGGAATATCTATGACAACCAGGCTAACCACAGTTTAGAAGATTGGATTCTGATAACAGCCAGTTGTAAATAGCTACCTGTATTCTAATTCCTCTAAATTAGGAATTCTAGAGGAATTCTAATTCTAATTCCTCTAAATTACCTATTCCTCTAAAAATACAACTAATTACAAGTCTATCACTTCATACGCTCCTGTAAAGTTTGGATAGTTATCTAGTTGAACGTAAGTTGACAGAGTTGGCAAATATGAAACCAAAAGGAACTGTAAATAAGTGAACACATTCCCAGTGAATGGTTCTAGGATTTATTTCATTTATGCTGATTGTATTTTAATAGAAGTATGAATCCTGAAACACCAGGGAAACTTCTTACAAGTAGTATAAGGAAGCAATTAATGATGACATTGTAACTTCAGATTCATGAGAGTTGGGGTCAAATCCCTGGTCCTTCACTTCTCAGATGTGTGACCTTCATCTTTTTGGGCCTTAGCTTGCTCATTTGTAAAATGAGGACAAAAAGAGTATCTCTCAGACACAGGATGTCTAAATGAGATATCTTTCTGGTACACAAAATGTTAGTTGTTATTACATTTACAAATACACTTTACTATCTGTTAGACTTGTTTTAGTTTTGCAAATTCCTTCATTTCTAGAAATTAATGCAATTTGGGGACAATAATATTATCTATACCTCTTTGAACATTCCAGCTTGGAATATTTTGACAGCAGCCAAATGCCCAGGAATCTCTCTTTGCCCAGTGGTTGCATCAGTCCTGTTGTGTGGCCCGGGGATTCAGTCTAAGAAGCAAGACCTTCAGCAAACTGTCTTATGTTACCCCCAGCTTTCAAAGGGGTCCTCTACCTCTACCTCACCAGCTGACCAGAGAACTCAGCATCCTAGAACCAGCTAATAAAATGTGAGCACTCAATTCACAATAAAGTGAAGTGGAAAAAATGATTGGTTTGAGTTTGAATTATAGCTCTACCACTTTCTCGCCATGTGACCTTCGTATGATTCTTTAACACCATTGAGTATCATTTCCCTCCTCTCTTGGAGAGTTTGGGTGAGGATTTAGAAAAACAACACTGTACTTACAGCACTGTCAAAGGCACAGTAACTGGCACATAGCAGACACTTGGTAAGTATTAATTCCCTATGGCCTTCATCTTACTCATTCCCAGGAGGAAACACACATGAAGGAAATAATTGCAATGCAAAGAAATTAGTCTTTACTGGTAGGATATGGGGGCTCAGTAGTACTTTGGTAGAGAAGATATTTTGAGGCCTGGAGCATGTCTAACATTTGTCATATCACAATAAGCAACCACTTAATCCACCCTCCAGAAAGCATCGACTAGGCAGATTATGGCTAGAGGTGATGTTTCCATAAACCTCTCTAGGAAAAGTCCTGCTCGTGTGAGTACTTGTGTGAGAGTAAGACTCTATCTCTCCTTGTTCTAAGAAAGAGGATGGAATATTGTTTTCTAGGCAAATGCTTGAAAAGAGAAACTAGTATGATTAAAATTAAACATTATGTAGCATATTTTGAAACATATTTAATAGAAAATGGCTTATTTTTTCAAGGGTGATGTTATTACCTGAGAAGGCTTGACGTTTAAAATTCTCGAGACCTCATGACGTTCATCTCTTATCACTTTAAGAACTCAGGTTAGCTCAAAAATAACAGGGCCATGATACATAGAGAAATAGGAAACCCCAATGTGGCACAACTGCTATATTCTTATGTAATCAATCATAATCGGATTTATTTTTCCACTTGATAAAATATATGCTGGAAATTCATTGAGAAGCCTGTACAATAAGAACCTGTTTAAATTATTTCAGATAATTAAACATCAAATAATTTTTAAAATAAACTGCTAGTATCAAATGTCAAATGTCAAATGCATAAAATGTCAATTTCTCAGAAAGGGTGCAGCACATTTCATTTCTATTATGCTTTTAGCACCTTTTTTTTATTTCTGGAGAAAAATAAATTTTGAGAGAGCCTAATTAGCTGTCTCTTCAAGTACAACTCAGTGAAAAAGCTAAGGGCATTCCTGGCTGTTTCCTCTCAACTCTGATTCCTAAGAATGCTGAATTTATGCTTAAACTGCCTCAAAGCCCTTGGGATCAAATGCTGATTTTATTTTCTACAATGCAGGATTATGAAAACAATTAAGACAAAGCATCAACAGCATGTTTTCTCTGCATAATTTTGGCAGAAAAGTGGTAGGGCTTTAAAAATAAAACTCAGCAACAAGTTGGGTGTTTTTAGCTGTGTAAGAGAAAAGACGAGGGTGTACTGCCATGTTTCATATGCATGATTTTGACGCATGCTGCCCCAGAGCCAATTCAAAGAGCAATCAGGGATTACCAGCAACTCCGTTTTCTCTGGATAAGAACATGCATTTCTTACACTGCTTCCAACCCGTACAAGCCCCATCCCTCGGGTCAACTGGCTTACTGAGAAAGTCGGATGAGGAACAACATAAAACACGATTACTGCTCTAGTTTTCCCTAAATGCTCTAGGTAGCCGTCACTTTACCCTGTGTACACCGCATTCCATTACTGCCCAAAGTAATAAAGACTTCTGTCACTGCGAGGGCTTTTCATCTTCAGGGCTCCTTTCTCCTCTCCTGATAAGACTGCCAACTCTACTCTCTGTAAATGAACTCATGTGAACACTTTATTTTCAGTGTGTGAAAACAAAAAGGGCCACTGCCCAGCTTCAGAGATGGAGGGGGTAGTGTTCCGTCTTCAAAGTCAGAGGAGGATGTTTGAAAGGGATTGAAACTGACCCAGGGAGCCTCCCTTGGAATAAGGGAGTTAAAGCTGAGCCATTATACTCCTCCACTGGCCTCACGTTTATTTCACAATGCCTGGAGACTTGGGAGCGCTGGGAGGGAGAGTGGGAGAACAGACCAGCTATCTCTAAACCAATTTCTGTTCATGAACATTAAACATTTGCATTCACTTTGGCCAACACCACTAGCCGATATCAATGCTCCAAGTATATGTGAGCTGAACGGTTCACATGTGGGACAGATGGCTAAACCATTACAATGCAGTCAATTCCGAAATAAGTGAATCCCAGCTTAGGCTTCCTCATCCAAACAGTAACTAAATTTAATTTTTTTGCAATCAGTGGCATATGTTTGCATCTGTCTACAATATGACTTGGGCCAAATCTGATCTGGCCATGGCATCCTGAGTACCAAGGCTATAGAATTCCTGGTGTTTAATTGATGGCAAACACCAGAGGGGGACAGCTTAACTAATTATGGGTTTACATTGTTTTTTTGGACCCTTGGGTATCTGCCATGTTTGTGATAAAGGTAAGGGCTGCCGACCAACTAAAGGATTCTCTCTCTTGTATTTCTAAAATACTTAAACTTTCCCCATCCAATAATAGTAATATTAATGGTGATAATAATAAAATAGTAATCATAAGTGAAACACACATTTAATTGTCCATTACATCTAAGAAGAATTTATCTGTTGGCTTCATTATATTCATTCAGTTCAATTTATTCAAATATGTATGAAGCACTCATTATGTGCTAGGCACTGTTGTAGGCAATACCACAGCATTGCTTCCATGGTTCACAGTTCAGTGATGAGGCAGATACACTGATAAATAATTACAGCTATATAATGCTTGCTTTTTAATAAAAGCATGGGCCAGGCCCTAGAAGGAGCATAAGAAAGAAAATTTAGCTCTTCCTGGGGAAGTCAAGGAACATATTTGGGCATCACTGTATTCAGTTCTGAAGGTGTATATGCAGATGAAGAAGATGGAAAGACATTTCAGTCACAGAGAATAGCTGTGGCAGAGAAGTAAAAACAGGATCCGGAAATGTGCTATCCAATATGCGTAATGATATAAATTAATTAAAATAAAATTTCAAATGCTATTACACAGTTACACTGGCTATACTTCAAATGCTCCATAGTCACATGTGGTTAGTGGCCACCATACTGAATAGGTATGTGCAGTTATGAAACATTCCCATCATTGCAGAAAATTTTGTTGGACAGTGTTGATTTGGGAATGCAGAATATTGCCAAGTGACAAGCTATGAAATTTGAAATATATGAAGGAATCTGGTCTTGTAGATCCTGAGAAACTACTCAAGGAAATGGGGGCTTTAGTGTATAATACTTGAAGAGCCACTGATGAATTTAAGCAGTGGAATATGTAGTGTGGATAAATGAAAAAGAGAGAAAATGGGTCACTTGATCATGTTTATATTCTAGAAAGAACTTCATTCAACCTGCAGTGTGAGGTGTGGCACATATATGTATATCCACACTCACACATACAAATACCAACCTTATATACTTTTCACCTCTTTTTTGTCTCAGTGAAGAATAATAATAATGAAAGTTAATACCTATCGAATGCTTGCTGTAGAACATGCATTGCCCTGAATACTTCACATGTATTAACTCATTAAGATCAAGGAGTAAAAGCATCACTTAGAGAAACATGTTGACTTCTAAAGGCTAATATTTCAATTTAATCCTCCATTTAGATTGTTTTATGGGACTAGAAATATAGTACTGTGAATAGAAAAACCATAGAAAAACACAGGGACAGGTAGAATCGATGGTGTAATTTATCCTGCCAACCAAACTTAGGTTTTAAGCAGGTTATCTTGGAACCTGGGAACTGAGTTGATTGTAGCTGCTACATGTACCTGCAAATAGATAATATGGCATTCATGGAAGTGCCAATAAAAATCTCCTGAGTTGCATTAATGGGAACTTCTCTACACAGAACATTCAACTAAAAACCCTGAAGGAAATTGTTCATATGGAACATCTACCTTGTAAATCTTCAAGAAATAGAGGCAACAATTAGAAGCAACAATGACCAGTACATTCTCCAGTGACCTGCATCTCACTTAAATGGTGAACTGAGGTGGCTGGATGTCTGGCCAAATCTCAGCTTTCTTTGTTTTCTTGGGAAGGGTATTTTGCTCACCATCCTAATCACTTAAAGTCATGCTGTGTCCCACAGCAAGTTAGTAAAATATGCTTTCTTCTTTAATAGCTAAATTTGATACAGGTTCAGATGAGGAGGGGGGAAAAAAAGAGGCCTAATATGGTCTGGGAACTGGAGCTGCTTCCAAGCTGCTCTTAAACTTCATCGGTATCCCATAATTCTCCGAGGCAATCAATCAAAAAGAAATAATTGAATGCCTACTGTGTGCAGAGGTGAGCTTATGGCATCTAAAGGCATTCAAAGCTCTTAAAAATTTAGTTAAAGGAGACAAAACACACATATAAGAAGAAATATTATAATTAAAAAGCAATACATAGTCAATATTTAAAATAACATGTTATAAACTGAATCCTTGAGTGCTAGAGGGACCTGAGAATTTAGGGTAAAAAATGAGTACAGTATATGAGGTTAAGAAAGGAAGACTACCTCAAGGAGACTGGTTGTATTAATAAATGAGGTTGTAAGGAAGTGTCAGAAAACTGAACACATAGGTTTGGATATTTATAAGGGATTTCACTGGATGTTTGATTTATTTTATAATAAAACCAAAATTAAAGGTTTTGAAAATCTGAAGAGAGACATAAAAGATAAAGTATATTAAAACTAGTAGTAGTCCATAATTCATTTTAAAAGAAAGAAAACTAGCACTCTGGGAAGCCAAGGCGGGTGGATCGCTAAAGGTCAGGAGTTCGAGACCAGCCTGAGCAAGAGCGAGACCCCGTCTCTACTAAAAAATAGAAAGAAATGATCTGGACAACTAAAAATATATATATAGAGAAAA